>CM050209.1:32855000-32862500 GCA_027475355.1 Coilia nasus | reverse complement strand
GATCTCAGGGAATGTTGTTTGTTGTCTGGAATGACCTTCCTCAATATGTGAAAGGTACCACAAATATTAGTAGTTTTAAACTTAATCTAAAAACATACCTCTTTTCTTTGGCCTACAATTGTAATTAAGATTTTTTTTTCGTCCTTCTTCTTTCTTTCTTCTCTTTCTTTTTTAATTATCTTTCTCTGATCCTATGTTTTTCATTATATATATATATATATATATATATATATATATGTTTGCTTGTTTGTTTGTTTTTTCATCTTTATTTTTACCACTATTATTTTATTTTATTTAGGTTTTAATTTCATGTTATTTTATTTTTATTTATGCACATTGGTCAGCTTCTGTTGGATAAATTGTGCTAGGCTATATAAATAAATTGAACTTGAACTTTAACTTGTTTGCGTGGTCATCTCACCCCACTACACTGTAACAACACGTAAACAAAGGAAAACGTCGGTGTCTCAGAGCAGCGAACATGACTGATTGCAGGCTTGCATATGTGTTGATTTATGGATTAAAATGGATAAATCCTAAAAGTTTGTGGTTAGTGTTCCTATTTATTGTAAGTCAGCAGTATTAGCCTGTTTATGTCTAATATGTTTCATAAGATAAGATGTTATGAGTGACGTTAGGACAACATGATTAGCAGGCTAAAGTTAGCCAAGTAAACATGTTCTAAGAATGTAATTAATTGTCTGAGGAAATAGTTGTGCACCACATAGCAAGTAATTAGCTAAATGCTTTATCATGGAAACAGACAAAACAAGCTCTCCTACAACTCTGATTTTGACAGACTATAAGTTTTCCTCTAGCATGCATAAGAAAATACTCCACCATGGAAGCGTATTAGTCTGCTAGCATGCTAAATTAGTTTGCTAATCGGAAGATAGCAATACGAGTCTCTTCAAACTAACCTCTAAGTTTAGAGAAAATATAGCTACATGGCCAACTGTGTTTGTAATGAACATGGTCAGTCGAGTCATTGATACCTTAACTCCTAATATTTTTCCCTCCAGAGGGGGAGAGGAAAAACAACAGGAGTGTAAGATATCAATGCGTCGTCGTAGTGCTCCCAAGGTGTTACTACGCCTTTAATTGTAGTGCCATTTCCTATCTACATACAAAAAAGTCAAGTTTCATTTTGAGTAACTAAACTTGGGTTTTGTAACAAGTCAGGAAAGAGCACGTCCACTTCTAACTTCAGCCCTGCTTTTTACTCAATGCCATGCTACATTCTAACAAATGATCACAGCGTGTCTGACTGCCTGGCAGCATGCATAAAGGGCTGGGAGGTACATACAGTATCAACTCGTCTCAGAACAGAGAAGAACACAGTTCATTATGGAAACATGGTGGGCTCTTCTATGTTTATATGTTGTACTTGTTTTTCAGTTGGTAACACTCCCATGAAAAACTAATAAGTTAGATTTTTGCCAATGAATGGCATTTACTTTTTTAATAATGTCCATTTTTTCATTTTTGATATCTGGTAACCTTATTGGTTTTTGTTTTGTGTTGTATTTCAAGCACATGCAGATTGTGAACTTAAGGCAGGCATCTGGTTAACAGTTTTTGTGTTTTTATTCTCTGGGATACAAAATAAACAAAAGAATGCTGTGATGAAATGTCATTTAGTTTTTTTCTCTTTTTCTTAGTAACAAAGGGCTTTGGAGTTGTCAATATGTATCGAATCGAACCTGACCGAACCAAACCAGATTGAATCGTACCGAATGAGTGACTATTTTTTATTAATCGTCCCTGAATCGGATCATAGCCTATGAATCGAGATCGAATCGAACCGTTTTGTGGGTAAAAGATTCACACCCCTACCGCATACACACACACACACACACACAGGTCTATCTCTCAGCTGTGTTTGTGTGCCTACATGGGTAGTGTGTGTTGTTTGCTGACCATTTACAATATAGGCGACTTAACTAGGCCACACGCTTGTTTGAGCACACACACACACACTACCTCACACACACACACGCACGCACACACACACAGTCTGTCAGCTGTGATACAGTGCGCCTTACAGCTGCAGTCCATGCCACAAATTACTGCTAATGCAATCATGTGCTGCATATGAGTCTGACAGCAGGAGAGATGGAGGGAGAGAGAGAGACAGAGAGAGAGAGAGAGAGAGAGAGGCAGAGAGAGACAGAGAGAGAGAGAGAGAGAGAGATTGGAGTAGCCAACCAACGAGTGCTGTTGATGGCCCCCTGACTGCAGAAGAGATATTGCTCCCTGTAATCATGACACCAGCACTGGAGCACTAAGGCCAGACAACTGCCTGCTTTACTAACCAACACGCCATCAAAACAAAACACAAGTTATTTTTATTCCACCTTAAACAAAACACATGAGCTAGTTTGAGCTATTTTTATTTCACCATATTCATATTCATGAGTAAAGCACCATGAAGCATTAATGTTGTCCTAAGGGACTTCTTTTACTGTGGATGCACCGGGATGATCCTGACACGCTACAAGCTACACGCTACAGGCTACATGCTACAGGCTACAGGCTACACGCTACAAGCTACAAGCTACATGCTACAGGCTACATGCTACAGGCTACACGCTACATGTTACATCTGTGTGTACAGTATGTGTTGAGCATACAGATGTTCAGCAGACGTATGGCTGTAACTGATGTGTGTGTGTTGAGCATAGAGATGTTGATGTAGTAACAGTCGTATGGCTGTAACTGATGTGTGTGTGTGCAGCAGACGTATGGCTGTAACTGATGTGTGTGTGTGTAGCAGACGTATGGCTGTAACTGATGTGTGTGTGTGTAGCAGACGTATGGCTGTAACTGATCTTGGAACAGATAAGATATGGCACTGCTTTTACTGCTGTCAGAAGACCTCATTAACACACTCCACACCACACATACACACTCCACACACACACATTGTCACACACACACTCCACATGGCCACACCACACGCACATATCACCACACACATATCACCTCACACACTCCATAGCACACACACATATCACCAGACACACATATCACCACACACACATATCACATTAACACACTAACAAACACGACGGTTACCCTATGGCCATTATCACATCATTACCATTAAACACATCCACCTTGTGTAACACACTTACATATAGAAACATACACTCTATTTCATATAGAAACATACACTCTATCATATAGAAACACACTCTATCATATAGAAACATACACTCTATTTCATACAGAAACATACACTCTATTTCATATAGAAACATACACTTTATCATATAGAAACACATACTCTATTTCATATAGAAACATACACTCTATTTCATATGGAAACACACACTCTATTTCAGTGGTTGTCAGAGTGAGGTCCACAGACCACTGGTGGTCCGCAAGAAATCCCAAGTGGTCCGCAAGCAGTTGTGTTAAAATATTATTGTGTTCTGGTTTCGTAAGCTACCTGTGTTATGCACAGTGTGTTTAAACGACATGTGTGTCATCTTCATGCTATTGCCTAGTTAGGGCTGTGATGCTGCACCAATTCATGCATTTTCATAGCGCTGTTAGCTGGGGGAAGTGGTCCTTGGGGGTTTTTAAGGAGGGAAGTGGTCCTCGGTCTGAAAAACTTTGAGAAACACTGCTCTATTTTCACACACTCACACACACACACACACACACACACACACACACACACACACACACACACACACACACACATCCCTCCCTCCACATACACACACACACACATCCCTCCCTCCACATACACACACACACACACACACACACACACACACACACACACCCATCCCTCCACACACACACACACACCCCTCTCTCCACACACACACACACACACACACACACCAGAGCCCAGTGCACCTCTCACATGCTAACAGCTGCTACCCACTACTGTGCCTGCTTCGACGGTGCCAACGCACAGCTGGCAGCTTAAACACACACACCAGCTCTCATGTGCTCTGATACACACAGTGGATCGAACATGCAGTGGTGGTACCTTTCTAAACACACGTACACACACCATGTCACTCTCTAACTCATCTGACACATGCATCGTCAGCACCCCTGGTCTGTTACACACACACTCACACACACCCAAACACACACACACACACACATTGTCACTGTTACATGGCAGTGACACCACACACAATATCTGCCTTTGGTCCTAATGACACACATCACATGCTCGCTGCGTTTGGTCCGACTGCAGGCGGGCGCGAGCTCGGTCCGGCTGACAAACACACACATGCGGGCAGGCGCGAGCTCGGTCCAACTGACACACACACACACATGCGGGCAGGCGCGAGCTCGGTCCGGCTGACACACACACACATGCGGGCAGGCGCGAGCTCGGTCCGGCTGACACACACACACATGCGGGCAGGCGCGAGCTCGGTCCGACTGACACACACATGTGGGTGGGCGCGAGCTCGGTCCGGCTGACACACACACACACATGCGGGCAGGCGCGAGCTCGGTCCGACTGACACACACGTGGGTGGGCGCGAGCTCGGTCCAGGCCAGCTCCTCCTACTGTAGCACAGACTCTGCCAGCCGTACCCTCCGAGAGGAGCACGCCATCTTACACAAATCTAAATGCGCAAGACCCACACCGGCCCACACCGGCCCACACCGGCCACAGGAGGCTGCATTCTCACTGATCTCAACCTCAAAGCAGTCACACGCCTTGCACATTCAATCACCAGAGATCACACCCACCCACTTCACTCACACTTCACCCTCCTTCCGTCTGGACGCAGGTACAGGACACTAAGCCATTACTGCACTGAACAACCTCTGACAATAACCCTGCATTGGCCCTCCTGGAAGCACATCTGTTTGTGTTTGTGTTTGTTTATGGTGTTATATGTTGTCTGCTGTCATCAATGTGATGTTGGCTGTGACAAGTCTTGTGACGGCGGTGAAAACAAATTTCCCCCTGGGGACAATAAAGGCTATCTATCTATCTATCTATCTATCTATCTATCTATCTATCTATCTATCTATCTATCTATCTATCTATCTATCTATCTATCTATCTATCTATCTATCTATCTATCTATCTATCTATCTATCTATCTATCTATCTATCTATCCATTCACACCAACGTAAGGACGGGCAAGACCCCAAACACAGCAGAAATCCCAAACAGAAACACCATTACTGGATCAGGATATTATATGTGCTGTGTACAAGGTCTACACAGTGCATTACAGAATACAGAATGCCTAATGTACACAACACAAACTGCAACAGTACAAATACAATACACAAAATAACTAATAGTCAATACTAGCAGCCAACACTACACAATATCTAGCATTAAACAGACATGTTTACACAAATATATATGATCCAGTATACTTGACTGTATACCCAAAAGCCTATTTTGTCTTAACAGAGCTCATATGGCTGAACACAGGCACATGGGAGAGAGTGAAGAAAAATAAGATAAATATGAAACAGAGGAAGCACAGAGGCAGAGCAAATTGATCATGTTATTAATCAAAGCGACATTTTGTTTACCATGGCATTGATAACACTATGTGATTCACATAGCCCATATTAACTCCTGTGTCACAGCTATAGAACGATGTATGACATTTTAATGCCATATGTGTGTTATTGGCTACTCTGTTTGTGAATTTGTATGTGTGAGTATGTGACGTTGTTTGTGTGTGTGGGAGAAGGTGTGTGGTGTGTGTTTATTTAAAGCAGCTGAGCTGAGAGCAAAGAGAGCTCTATGTGCTTACGAACAGAAAGAGAGAAAAATGACTAGTGACAATGTTCCGTTCGAAAGCCGATGGTGGAGAGTCAGAGGGGGTGGGTGGTGAATTATTAAAAGACACTGCCCCCTCTTTTTCCTCCTCTCTCTTCCTCCTTCTCTTTCATCACCCACTCTCCCTCTCTCCCTTCTTCTCTTTCATCACCCACCCTCCCTCTCTCCCTTCTTCACTACCTCCCTTTGTCTGCTTCATCCCCATTGTCGTCAGCAAGGCAGCTCACTTGCACACACACATACTCATAAATAGCACAAACTGGGGCCCTGAACGTGAGGGGTGTCTTTATGAGCCTAGCCCAGTGCACCCTCTTTGTGTTTACACACACTTGTAATGCCAGCCAGAACCAACCTCTGCCATAGTGTGGCACACGGGCAGCATATGTGGTGGTGTGTGTGTTTGTAAACGTGTATCATTCATAGGCACGGCTGATCGATCTTACCCAGTTCACAAGAGATGTGATAGCCAGCCTAAGGTAGGAGTGTGTGTGTGTGTGTGTGTGTGTGTGTGTGTGAGTGTGTGTGTGGGTGTGTGGATCGACCAGGCTCTCATTCACAAACAGAGTCACAGGACAAAAGAGGCAGCCATTTTGGAAGGGCTGTCAAAATCTCTCTCTCTCTCTCTCTCTCTCTCTCTGGCATTGGTTGAATATTATAACTGCTGTTCCTCATTAGCCTCATAAAGGCAGGTTTCAACGAACACATGAATTTTGCACATCTAAATGTGGCTTGGTGATGGTGGAATTAGTCTCTGCCCAGGTTGCACGTTATGGAATGTGGCTGAGGATGTGAGGTGTGTGTGCTTGTGTACGTGTGTGTGTGTGTGTGTGTGTGTGTGTGTGTGTGTGTGTGTGTGTGAGAGAGAGAGAGGTGTGTGTGAGAGAGGTGTGTGTGAGGTGTGTGTGTGTATGTGTGTGGCATGCAGACATGCCTCAGAGAGAGATAACAAGGATCCATCTCGAGATAACATCTCTGTCAGGACTGACTGCCCTCTCCCTCTGTCTCATCGTGTGCAGGTGGAATTCATCCAAGACATGTGGAGTGTGTGTGTGTGTGTGTGTGTGTGTGGGAGAGAGAGAGAGCGCGAGAGAGAAAGCAGAAAGAGGGAGGTGAGATGAACACCATGTTGGGAAGAGGAGAACAGCATTTGGAATGTTCTGGCAGAAAATGTGTGTGTGTGTGTGTTTAAAAACCGTAGCTAATATGACTAATATGCTGTGGCTAACGTGTTGGGTTCGTGTAGGGAGGTTTGTGTTTCTGTCTCTTTCCCGTGTTATTTCTTATATAGTCTGTCTCTATTCTACACACCATCTCTGGATGCTTTTCATGTGTTTAAGTGTGTGTGTGTGTGAAGGGAGGAGTGTGTGTGTGTGTGTGTGTGTGTGTGTAGTGAGGGGTGTGTGTAGGGAGGGGAGTGTGTGTGTGTGTGTGAAGGGAGGAGTGTGTGTGTGTGTGTGTGTGAAGGGAGGAGTGTGTGTGTGTGTAGTGAGGGGTGTGTGTAGGGAGGAGTGTGTGTGTGTGTGTGTGTGTAGTGAGGGCTGTGTGTAGGGAGGGGAGTGTGTGTGTGTGTGTGTAGGGAGGGGTGAGTGTGGAGGGAGGGGTGTGTATGTGTGTGTGAGGTGTGAGCGGCAGTAGCAGTAGCATGTTATGCAATCGCTGCATGAGTGAGACGTACACACTGCAGCACCCCGATGCCATGCAGGAC
>CM050209.1:32845000-32850000 GCA_027475355.1 Coilia nasus | reverse complement strand
CTGCTTCCCCGCGTTCTCATTGAGAGATTACAGTACATTTCCAACGGATTGTATTTTTTATTACTAAATATGTTTTCAGATTATTTCATCATGGCTGCCCATAACTGTGGAGTGTGCAGTATATGCACTCTAGTCTTGGGCAAGTGGTAGGAAATACTGTGTGTGTGTGTAGGGAGGAGTGTGTGTGTGTGTGTGTGTGTGTGTGTGTGCGCACATGTGGAAATACTGCCATTTTGGAAGAGTAAACAACAGTAGATGGATGGATGGATGGATGGATGGATGGATGGATAGATAGATAGATACATAGATACATAGATAGATAGATAGATAGATAGATAGATAGATAGATAGATAGATAGATAGATAGATAGATAGATAGATAGATAGATAGATGGAACTTAGTCTCATAGGATCAATCCACAGAAATGGCAGCTAGACTATGAACACCCCAGCTGCCTGAAGTGCTTTAAATATACAAGCATAGGAGGTCATACTTAATGTGTCTGTATTGGATTTCCAGTGTAAAGAAATGCATTTGTCTGGGTCATCTCTAACTTAGTGCAGCCCCAGTAGTGGTGGAATGCAACATTTTACAGTCTTTTTACAGTATACTTGAGGTTGTCTGTGCCTGTGTATGTGTGTGTGTTTGTGTGTGTGTGTATGTGTGTATGTGCGCACATGTGGAAATAAACAACAACAAGCAACAACAAACTCATGTGTCTGTATGTGCTCTTGTGTAAACGTCCGGGGTGTGCTCGTTAGCCGTGTGCTCGTTAACCGCGTGCCCGTTAACCATAGAAGCCGTGGAAGAAGACGCAGACGCACAGCAGGATGATGGCGTTGACGTTCACTACGTTCTTCCACAGCGGCACCTCTGAGGTGTCGGTCAGCTTCTTCTGTAGCTCCTCCTGCTCCTCGGCGCTCAGCTTCGGAGCCTTCTGGTCCTCGAACCCGCAGAACCAGTTGTAGGCCTTCTTGCAGCAGCCAGGCTCCTCCGCAGGCTCTGTGGGACACCACAAGATGCCTTTATTATAGACACTACACTCCCAGAAACAGGGCTACAATAGGCGCACAAATCTGTATGTTAAGGTACAGTCAGCATTAATTTAGCCCTTGTACTTATGTGTGCCTATTCAGCTCTGGAGAAGGTACAAACTATTTCCATCAGTTTTGTAGGCCATCTTAACCTGTGTTGTGTTGTGCTGTGTTGTACTGTGTTGTGTTGTGCTGTGTTGTGCTGTGCTGTACTGTGTTGTGCTGAACTGTGCTTTGTTCTATTGTGCTGTGTTCTACTGTGCTGTGTTGTGCTGTGCTGTGTTGTGCTGTGTCGTACTGTGCTGTGCTGTGCTGAATTGTGCTTTGTTCTACTGTGCTGTGCTGTACTGTGCTGTGTTGTGCTGTGTTGTACTGTGTTGTGCTGTGCTGTGCTGTGCTGTGCTGTGCTGAACTGTATTGTGCTGTGTTGTACTGTGCTGTTCTGTGCTGTGTTGTACTGTGCTCTGTTGTACTGTGCTGGGTTATTTTGTGCTGTGCTGTACTGTGTTGTGCTGTGCTGTGTCGTACTGTGCTGTGATGTGCTGTGCTGTGCTGTGTTGTACTGTGCTGTGTTGTGCTGTGTCGTACTGTGCTGTGCTGTGCTGTGCTGTGCTGTGTTGTGCCGATGTAGTCTGCATTTTATACCTTCTAGCTTCATGGAACTGCTGTCATTCTGCTCAGCCGTCCAGTCGTCCGCCTCCAGATCGATCCTCTTCTCTGTGCTGTTACGCAGACTCCAGCATAGCCGGTACAGCTACACACACACACACACACACACACACCAGACACACACACACACACACACACACAGGTCACACAGGAGCCAAGTAGCAAAAGAAAGAGTGCGTCCGCCAGCACACTGGCTTCAGTCAAAGACAGGGAAAGAGCTTGGTCACATGGGCAACATGTCTTTCCTGAATCACATGCTGGTGTGTTTGGTTATAGACAAGAATCTGATTCAGTCATTAGAGTAATGCATTGGAGTACTGCTGTGATGCATTAGAGTAATGCCTTTGAAATCCTCAGTCAAATATGGGGCTTTGGGGTTTCTTTAAAAAAAACTCCCACACAAAACAAAGATTTTTTGCTCATTTGTTGTCGTTATTTGCGTTTTGTTTTCTGCTATAGCTATATTATGCCAATGACCAAAGAAGCCTCACATGGGTTGTACACAATTAAAAGAGCTCAATTGGTGGATTATAACCTTAGATTGAAAGCTTTTGGAGTTCCATAAATGTAAACAAACTAAATGATTTAGATTTGTTCTACATTTGCTTAATTTGCAGTAGCTGCATCTAATAAGGAAACTCGTGCTGACTTTAATGTATTAATGTGGAAAACACTAAAGGACAACCTGGACAATCTAGGCCAGTAGAGCATGAAAATGAGGAGAGGAGAGGAGAGGAGAGGAGAGGAGAGGAGAGGAGAGGGAAGAGGAGAGGAGAACAGAGAAGAGGAGAGGAGAGGAGAGGAGAAGAGAAGAGAGGAAATGAGGGGAGAGGGGAGCAGAAGAGAGGAGAGGAGAAGGGAGGAGAGGAGAGGAGAGGAGAGGGGAGGAGAAGAGAGGAGAGGAGAGGGGAGGAGAGGAGAGGAGAGGAGAGGAGAGGGAAGAGGAGAGGAGAGGAGAACAGAGAAGAGGAGAGGAGAGGAGAGGAGAGGAGAGGGGAGGAGAGGAGAGGAGAGGAGAGGAGAGGAGAGGAGAGGAGAGGAGAGGAGAGGAGAGGAGAGGAGAGGAGAGGAGAACAGAGAAGAGGAGAGGAGAGGAGAAAAGAAGAGAGGAAAGGAGGGGAGAGGGGAGCAGAAGAGAGGAGAGGAGAAGGGAGGAGAGGAGAGGAAAGGAGAGGAGAGGAGAGGAGAGGAGAGGAGAGGAGAGGAGAGGAGAGGAGAGGGAAAGAATGACCTCGTACATCACAACATCACAGAAGTGTCACCCTAGTATACCAGCATATTTTAAAGCACATTTTCATTATGATGGGCCTTTAAATAAATAGCACTGAGTTTGCAGTGTTGTTAATATTGCAGTCTAATGTCACTGAGTGGATATGTTGGTCTCGACATAGCCCTAGACAACACATAGTTTAACAGCATGTTGACTAGCACTGTGGTGAAATGGGACACATACATAGTGCTGTGACGCACTGTCAGTGGTGCACGTGTGTAGTGGGAGGGCTGAGGGCCGTACGTACGTTCTGGTCGGGGATGGGCTTGGTCATGAGGGAGATGCAGAGGACGAAGAGGCAGGACAGGGTGAAGAGGATGATGGAGAAGTACAGGTAGTGTACGCCGCAGATGACGGTGGGGCAGTTACTGGGGCTCGCACAGCTGCCCGTGCCATACACAAACTCCGCAATCATCCGCGACAGACCCACGCCCAGCCCCAGCATCAGCCCGTAGAACGCCCCCTAGGAGAGAGAGGGAACACGGGGTGAGGAGAGAAGGAGGAGAGGAGAGGAGGGGAGGAGGGGAGGGGAGGAGAGCAAGAAGAGGGGTGAGGAGGAGAGGAGAGGAGGAGAGCAGAAACACAGGGTGAGGAGAGGAGGGGAGGAGGAGAGGAGGAGAGGAGAGCAAGAAGAGGGGGTGAGGAGGAGAGGAGGGGAGGAGGAAAGCAGGAACACGGGTTGAGGAGAGGAGAGGAGGGGAGGGGAGGAGGAAGAGGGGGTGAGGAGGAGAGGAGGAGAGCAGAAACACGGGTTGAAGAGAGGAGAGGAAGGGAGGAGGAAGAGGGGGTGAGGAGGAGAGGAGGAGAGCAGAAACACGGGTTGAGGAGAGGAGAGGAAGGGAGGAGGAAGAGGGGGTGAGGAGGAGAGGAGAGGAGAGCAAGAAGAGGGGGTGAGGAGGAGAGGAGGGGAGGAGGAGAGCAGGAACACGGGTTGAGGAGAGGAGAGGAGGGGAGGAGGAAGAGGGGGTGAGGAGGAGAGCAGGAACACGGGTTGAGGAGAGGAGAGGAGGGGAGGAGGAAGAGGGGGTGAGGAGGAGAGGAGGAGAGGAAAGGAGGAGAGCAAGAAGAGGGGGTGAGGAGGAGAGGAGAGGAGGACCTACTCTGCACAGGAGAGTGAATGAGTGAGTGTGTGTAGAGAGAGTGAGAGTGAGAGAGTGGGCAGGTAGAGGGTGAGTGAGTGGGCGTGCGGTGCGGGGCGGTGCTTACTGGCTCGTTGACTCACTTGCAGAAGATGGCAAGGGTGAGTTAGAGGGCGTGTGGGGAGTGAGTGGGCGTGCGGGGCGGGGCTTACTGGCTCGTTGATGCGCTTGCAGAAGATGGCGAGGGTGAACACGGCGGCGATGGGCGGAGCCAGGTAAGAGGTGATGGACTGGATGTAATCAAACAGTTTCCCGCTCTGTGCTGATTGGACGATGGGGATCCAGGCGATACTTACTCCAATCAGGAAGAGCATGAACACCCTGCACACACACACACACACCTCTGTGTTACAAACACTACACACACTCACACACACACCTCCGTGTTACAAATACTACACACACTCACACAGACTACGACCATCGTAAAACATAGGAACGGTCTCATGATATCATAAAGATGTATCTGTATGAATATGATCTGTCACAGCACCACACATTTAGCTACTGTAAAAGTTTAACACTGCTGTAGTGATAAGATGGCGCACTAGAGTAACCTTTGACTGCACATAAGCTGTGAAATAGGACTCATGTGTAACTAACAGTATATAGGACATATAAGTATGATTAGGGCTTATAATGTACTTTTCACTGTAAATATGAACCAAAACCTCTAAATACACTGGACCATACTTCAACCTGGAATACATGAACTAACGTTCTTAACTTACCCTGAAAATCGGAAGTGAGTCTAGAATCATTTGGGGCCCCAAGCAAAAAGTCCACAACTTCCACTAAAATCTGTAATCGCCACGGTGGCCTGTGGGCCCTAAGCATTCGCCTGTGTTGCATCTCTGTGTTGCTAGCTAAGGGGTGAAGTGCGCTAG
>CM050209.1:32805000-32837500 GCA_027475355.1 Coilia nasus | reverse complement strand
CTGTGCTAAATGTTGTGATGAAATAATAATAGTAATTTGTTATGTAATAAAAGTATTTTTTACAGTAATAATGTTATTGTTATATAATAAAAGTACTTGTTACAATGCACCTTTCAAACACCCAAGGTAACCTTACAGAAAATAAAAGTAAGAAAATCAACATTAAAAACAATAACAAATATTACAGCAAGTAAAATGGCTTAGAGCCCATATCCTAATTTAAAAAGGTACATTTTCAGTGGGTTGTGTTAATGTTAATGAGGTTAATGTTGGGGTTGTGTTATTGTTGTGTTAGTTTTGGGGTTGTGTTTATGTTGGGGTTGTGTAACTGTTGGGGTTGTGTTAATGTTGGGGTTGTGCTAGTGTTGGGGTTGTGTTAATGTTGTGTTGATGTTGGAGTTGTGTTAATGCTGTGTTAATGTTGTGTTAATGTTGTGGTTGTGTTAATGTTGGGGTTGTGTTAGTGTTGTGTTAATGTTGGGGTTGTGTTAGTGTTGGGGTTGTGTTAGTGTTGGGGTTGTGTTGATGTTGGGGTTGTGTTAATGTTGTGTTAGTGTTTGGGCTTGTGTTAGTGTTGGGGTTGTGTTAATGTTGTGTTAGTGTTTGGGCTTGTGTTAGTGTTGGGGTTGTGTTAATGTTGTGTTAGTGTTTGGGCTTGTGTTAGTGTTGGGGTTGTGTTAATGTTGTGTTAACGTTGGGCTTGTGTTAGTGTTGGGGTTGTGTTAATGTTGTGTTAATGTTTGGGCTTGTGTTAGTGTTGGGGTTGTGTTAATGTTGTGTTAATGTTTGGGCTTGTGTTAGTGTTGGGGTTGTGAACTCACAGAAGCCCATGAGGATGAAGGAGCCCACCACCATGATGACGGTCTGTAGGGTGTCCGTGTAGATGACTGCAGCAAGGCCCCCTGGGAAGGCAGCACACAGGTCAGAGATTCAGATATTCAAAGACACAGGGAGCGCACAGAGCACAGGGACACAGAGACACAGAGCACAGGGACACAGAGCACAGGGACACAGAGACACAGAGCACAGGGACACAGAGCACAGGGACACAGAGACACAGAGCACAGGGACACAGAGCACAGGGACACAGAGACACAGAGCACAGGGACACAAAGCACAGGGACACAGAGACACAGAGCACAGGGACACAGGGACACAAAGCACAGGGACACAGAGACACAGAGCACAGGGACACAGAGACACAGAGCACAGGGACACAGAGACACAGAGCACAGGGACACAGAGCACAGGGACACAGAGACACAGAGCACAGGGACACAAAGCACAGGGACACAGAGACACAGAGCACAGGGACACAGAGCACAGGGACACAGAGACACAGAGCACAGGGACACAGAGACACAGAGCACAGGGACACAGAGGCACAGAGGCTGGTGTTAGAGATTCACAAAGCACAGAGGCACAGAGGCTGGTGTCAGAGGCACAGAGGCTGGTGTAGAGGCACAGAGGCACAGAGGCTGGTGTAGAGGCACAGAGGCTGGTGTAGAGGCACAGAGGCTGGTGTAGAGGCACAGAGGCACAGAGGCTGGTGTAGAGGCACAGAGGCACAGAGGCTGGTGTAGAGGCACAGAGGCTGGTGTAGAGGCACAGAGGCACAGAGGCTGGTGTAGAGGCACAGAGGCTGGTGTAGAGGCACAGAGGCTGGTGTCAGAGGCACAGAGGCTGATGTTAGAGAGCACAGAGGCTGGTGTAGAGGCACAGAGGCACAGAGGCTGGTGTAGAGGCACAGAGGCTGGTGTAGAGGCACAGAGGCACAGAGGCTGGTGTAGAGGCACAGAGGCTGGTGTAGAGGCACAGAGGCACAGAGGCTGGTGTCAGAGGCACAGAGGCTGATGTTAGAGAGCACAGAGGCTGGTGTAGAGGCTCAGTTCACTTTAGGCTGCAGTCAGAGGCAGGAGCAGAGCAGAGGCAGAGCAGACTAGCCTGAGTGACTCTTGGTTCCTTCTCCACAGGCCTTATTAAGGCTTTAGGCTTTGGCACCTCATAGGGAGACAAAGGGCACGGCTGACCTCTAGTCTACTCTGTGTTTTATTTTGAAGAGAATATTCTGAGTTCCCTTTGGATTCAGTGGATTCTTGTCTGCAGCTATATATATATAGCTCTGGAATTTCTCAGCAGTGAAACCATTTATTTTTTAAGAACAAAAGTCAATATGTCCATTTTGTGTGTGTGTGTGCGTGTGTGTGTGCGTGTGTGTGTGTGTGTGTGTGTGTGTGTGTGTGTGTGTGTGTGTGCCTAGGTGTGAGAGTGTATGCATTTATCTAGGGCTAGTCAGAGAGTAAACATAAATGAACTCTAGCACACACACCTACACCTTATATTGGCAAGATATTAAACAAAACAAAAAATCTGTTGTCATGAATACTTTAGTGAGCCTCAGTATATGCTTATATGATTAAGCAAATACACACTCGACCTTTTGACTCGGCAAACACCTTCACAGATTTGTTGCCATTCAAGTCGAGAAGTGAATGATATACTGTAATGCTTTATCCAAACAGTTTCACGCTTTATCCAACATCAACCAAGCAGTCAGTGAGAGATACTCTCAGTGGACGGCCATTTTCAGAGCCATGTTTGTGCACTAGTCATTAGAGCCTCAAGCGCATTATCCACAGGGGCCCAGTTTAATGGTTAGCGTGGGGTGTGTTATGGTAGTTTAGTGGGGGAGAGTGATGGGGGGGGGGAATGGGGTGTGTTATGGTAGTTTAGTGGGGGAGAGTGATGGGGGGGGGGAATGGGGTGTGTTATGGTGATTGGCGCATTATCCACAGGGGCCCAGTTTAATGGTTAGCGTACCCCACCTACCTAAATGCCAGGAGCCTTTTTGATGCATGTCACACAGGGCAGGGTGTGGGAGGTGGGGACACATCGACATGTCAATCAGCACCACCCCGGTCACGTGACCAAACAAGTGGAATGCTTTGGGTGAATGAGTGACAGGTCTGTCAATTATTTTCAGTAAGTACTTATGGTAAGGGGCGTTGTTTCTGGTCTATGTTGACTACAGCTGAGAAAAGCACACTTCCTTCAGGAGAGAATAAACATTTAGTGGCGTGACCTTGTTGACTCACTCCCACTTCAGTGTGCCTAATCCTTGACAGAAATAGTTCGAAATAGTAGAAAGAGTAAAACACTTTATTGTCAGAGCACGCTTCATGTTCTTACCTCACCACTGCTCATATCCCATACTTTACTACTATTAGGACTACTATCTTTTATCTATGTATTATTTGCTCTGTTATCACTTTTTAAAAAAATAATAAATGTCGGGGTCTTTCAACACTTTAGGAACAACAAAGTTCACAACAATGCAACCTTCTTTGTGTAAGCGATTAGCAAATGTCTTGCACAACTATCCATGGCTGAGATGACTTGAGGAATAAAGGTCCAGGCAATATGCGAAGGACACGCGCCGCCTTATCAGCGCTCATGGGCGATAACCCTACCCTTGCACCAAACCACAGCCAGCAACAGCACCCCCCCCCATTCTCCCGTATTACACAGCTTGGACTTTCCCCCCACTGCTGTGAGGAGCAGAAGGACTACATGCGTAGATAAGACAAGCAGGCCTGCCGCGTCACAAACCCCTCAGAGCCGCTCAAACTACTCTCTCAGTGAAGGTCCCACAGGGGTCTGCCACAATGCCACACTCAAAGGGAATCTGTTACGTATCACAGCAAGAGTTGCACTCCGTAAGCTATCAAAGAAACAGATTCAGGTCTAAATGGCCTTCTTATTTTATGTGAAAAAATGCTCTCGATAGAATCCTCCAAGAGGTTGAATGAAGATCATGTGCAGTAGAACACACATCTAGTGTCTGAATCTGTAAAAAGGCTCAGTCATCCCCATAGTCTATAAAACACTGAGCGATGAGATTCCTTATAATTCAGCACATGACAGAATGAAACAAAGTAAAGTGAGTCAGTCTTTGTGTCTACCTCAGTGTATACAGTGATTCTTTATAAAGTCTACCTCAGTGTGCGTGGTGATTCCTTATAAAGTCTACCTCAGTGTGTATGCTCCCTCTTTATAAAGTCTACCTCAGTGTGTATGGCGATCCTTTATAAAGTCTACCTCAGTGTGTATAATGATTCTTTATAAAGTCTACCTCAGTGTGTATGGCGATCCTTTATAAAGTCTACCTCAGTGTGTATAATGATTCTTTATAAAGTCTACCTCAGTGTGTATAATGATTCCTTATAAAGTCTACCTCAGTGTGTATAGTGATTCCTTATAAAGTCTACCTCAATGTGTGTGTGGTGATTCCTTATAAAGTCTACCTCAGTGTGTATGCTCCCTCTTTATAAAGTCTACCTCAGTGTGTATAATGATTCTTTATAAAGTCTACCTCAGTGTGTATAATGATTCTTTATAAAGTCTACCTCAGTGTGTATGCTCCCTCTTTATAAAGTCTACCTCAGTGTGTATAATGATTCTTTATAAAGTCTACCTCAGTGTGTATGGCGATCCTTTATAAAGTCTACCTCAGTGTGTATAATGATTCTTTATAAAGTCTACCTCAGTGTGTATGGCGAGTCTTTATAAAGTCTACCTCAGTGTGTATAATGATTCTTTATAAAGTCTACCTCAGTGTGTATGCTCCCTCTTTATAAAGTCTACCTCAGTGTGTGTGGTGATTCCTTATAAAGTCTACCTCAGTGTGTATAGTGATTCCTTATAAAGTCTACCTCAATGTGTGTGTGGTGATTCCTTATAAAGTCTACCTCAGTGTGTATGCTCCCTCTTTATAAAGTCTACCTCAGTGTGTGTGGCGATTCTTTATAAAGTCTACCTCAGTGTGTATAATGATTCTTTATAAAGTCTACCTCAGTGTGTATGGCGATCCTTTATAAAGTCTACCTCAGTGTGTATAATGATTCTTTATAAAGTCTACCTCAGTGTGTATGGCGAGTCTTTATAAAGTCTACCTCAGTGTGTATAATGATTCTTTATAAAGTCTACCTCAGTGTGTATGCTCCCTCTTTATAAAGTCTACCTCAGTGTGTATAATGATTCTTTATAAAGTCTACCTCAGTGTGTATAATGATTCTTTATAAAGTCTACCTCAGTGTGTATGGCGAGTCTTTATAAAGTCTACCTCAGTGTGTGTGGTGATTCCTTATAAAGTCTACCTCAGTGTGTATAATGATTCTTTATAAAGTCTACCTCAGTGTGTATGGCGAGTCTTTATAAAGTCTACCTCAGTGTGTGTTGTCACTGTGCATGTGCACTGTGCCATGGAGTCTGTCTATGTGTGTATTGTGTATGTGTGTCATTGCACATTGGTGGACTGTGTTTGTGTGTGTGTGTGTGTGATCATTCTGTGTGTGGTCATAAAACCCTGTGTGACTGGGTCTATCTGTGTGTGTGTGTGTGTGTGTGTGTGTGTGTGTGCGTGTGCTCACCTGTGACGGTGTAGAGGGCTGTGATGAGGAGGAGGAGTGTGTGTGTGTGTGTGGTCATAAAACCCTGTGTGACTGGGTCTGCCTGTGTGTGTGTGTGTGTGTGTGTGTGTGTGAGTGTGTGTGTGTGTGGGTGCTCACCTGTGACGGTGTAGAGGGCTGTGATGATGAGGAGCGTGTGTGTGTGTGCATGCGTGTGTGTGTGAGTGTGTGTATGTGCGCATGCTCACCTGTGACAGTATAGAGGGGTGTGATGAGCATGTGTGTGCGTGTGTGTGTGTGTGTGTGTGTGTGTGTGTGTGTGTCACCTGTGACAGTGTAGAGGGCTGTGATGAGCAGGAGCATGTGTGTGTGTGTGTGTGTGTGTGTTTGTGTGTGTGTGTGTGTGTGTGTGTGTCATCTGTGACAGTGTAGAGGGCTGTGATGAGGAGAAGCGTGTGTGTGTGTGTGTGTGTGTGTGTCACCTGTGACAGTGTAGAGGGCTGTGATGAGCAGGAGCATGTGTGTGTGTGTGTGTGTGTGTGTGTGTGTGTGTGTGTGTGTGTGTGTGTGTGTGTCACCTGTAACAGTGTAGAGGGCTGTGATGAGCAGAAGCATGTGTGTGTGTGTGTGTGTGTATGTTTGTGTGTGTGTGTGTGTCACCTGTGACAGTGTAGAGGGCTGTGATGAGCAGGAGCATGTGTGTGTGTGTGTGTGTGTGTGTCACCTGTGACAGTGTAGAGAGCTGTGATGAGCAGGAGCATGTGTGTGTGTGTGTGTGTGTGTGTATGTGTGTGTGTGTGTGTGTGTGTGTATGTGTGTGTGTGTGTGTGTGTGTGTCACCTGTGACAGTGTAGAGGGCTGTGATGAGCAGGAGCATGTGTGTGTGTGTGTGTGTGTGTGTGTGTGTGTGTGTGTCACCTGTAACAGTGTAGAGGGCTGTGATGAGCAGAAGCATGTGTGTGTGTGTGTGTGTGTGTGTGTATGTGTGTGTGTGTGTGTGTGTCACCTGTGACAGTGTAGAGGGCTGTGATGAGGAGAAGCGTGTGTGTGTGTGTGTGTGTGTGTCACCTGTAACAGTGTAGAGGGCTGTGATGAGCAGGAGCATGTGTGTGTGTGTGTGTGTGTGTGTGTGTGTGTGTGTGTGTGTCACCTGTAACAGTGTAGAGGGCTGTGATGAGCAGGAGCATGTGTGTGTGTGTGTGTGTGTGTGTGTGTGTGTGTGTGTGTGTGTCACCTGTAACAGTGTAGAGGGCTGTGATGAGCAGGAGCATGTGTGTGTGTGTGTTTGTGTGTGTGTGTGTGTGTGTGTGTGTGTGTGTGTGTGTGTGTTGTGTGTGTGTGTGTGTGTGTCACCTGTAACAGTGTAGAGGGCTGTGATGAGCAGGAGCATGTGTGTGCGTGTGTGCGTGTGTGCGTGTGTGTGTGTGTGTGTGTGTGTGTGTGTGTGTGTGTGTGTGTGTGTGTGTCACCTGTGATAGTATAGAGGGCTGTGATGAGCAGGAGCAGCACCACGGCCACGTAGATGTCCAGGCCCAGCGCCTGGTTGATGAAGATGGCTCCCGCAAACATGTCGGCCTGCAGCACACATGGAGGGATGGACAGATAGAGAGAAGGAGGTGGGGGAGGAGAGGAGGAGGTGGGGAGGAGAGGAGGAGAGGAGGAGAAAATAAAGAGATACAAGAACAGTCAGTAGTTGTGTAAGTGTGCTTTGTCCATTGTGTCTGTGTAAGTGTGGAAGTGTGCTATCTGTGTCCATATGTTGTGTTAATAATAGTCTATTGTCTAAAACTGTTTGTTTGCTGCCATTCTGACCAGGACTCTCTGACAGCAGAGACGCGTCGTGTCAGTGGGACACTGGCTAAATATAAACATGAAAAGTCGCTGTAGTGTTTCCTGTGAACACTGCCACAATGGTAAGTATCCACTACATCAGGGCATATCCGTCTACCTCTGGGACAGCTCCTGATAACTATATACACACAGCAGTGGGCAAAAGCATTAAGCCAAAGCAATCACTGCTGGATGGAAGTTTGCCGTGCCCTCTTACAGTAATCTTGCTGATAAAGGGGAAATGAGAAAGTTCTAAAATGCACAAAATTCCCCAAAACTGCAGAAAGTCAGTGATATCGGCTAGGTTACAGGTTTGACCCTCTTTGAGTTGCTGGAAGCGTATGCGTTTACTGTCAGCCGCTTCAGATAAAGCCCTTCTCTGCTGGCGTCACCTCTGAGTGACCTCAGGGCAAGATGAACGCGTGACTGCGAGCAGGTGGCATGGGACAGGTGACTCACCGAGATCTTGGTGAAGACGTAGAGCACGAGCGAGAGGACGGACAGGTAGATGCGGATGCGCTGGCCCCCGAAACGCTTCCGCAGGTACTCCGGCATGGTCACCACCTGAAACATCCACACACACAACACATCTCACCTGAAACATCCACATTCACAACACATCTCACCTGAAACATCCACATACACAACACATCTTACTTAAACAGCACACACAACACATTTCACCTGAAAGCATACACACACACAACACATCTTACTTAAACAGCACACACAAAACATCTCACCTGAACGCATACACAACACATCTCACCTGAAACATCCACACACACAACACATCTCACCTGAAAGCATACACAACACATCTCACCTAAAACATCCACAACACATCTCACCTGAAACATCCACACACACAACACATCTCACCTGAAATATCCGCATGCACAACACATCTCACCTGAAGCCATCTGCATACACAACACATCTCACTTGAGCAGAATACATAGCCTATCTGACATGAGCAGACACAATGTAAATAGGAATAGGACTGAGACATAACGCAGGTTTCTCTCCAACGTCTTAATACACATTTTGACCATTAGGAATAGGAAACCCTAGCTGGAAAGGCTAGCACTGCACACATACCCACATATACACAGGTACCTAGAAGCGGGCATGCACACACACACACACACACACACACACACACACACACACACACACACACACACACACACACACACACACACACACACACACACACACATACACACACACACACACACACACACACACACACACACACACACACACACACACACACACACACACACACATACACACACACACACACACACACACACACACACACACACACACACACACATACACACACACACACACACACACACACACATACACACACACACACACACACACACACACACACATACACACACACACACACACACACACACACACACACACACACACACACACACACACACACACACACATGCCCACACACAAAAGCCATATATGTGAAGATTGTCTCACCCCAGCCTTGATGTATATGGGGACGAAAAGCCATCCCAAGACGATAACAATCACCAGGGCCTATGAACATACATGCACACACACACAGAGAGAGAGAGAGAGAGAGAGAGAGAGAGAGAGAGGGAGAGGGAGAGTGGAGGGGGGAGTCATATACAGTCAAGCTTTTTCTAGATAAAATGTAATAGCATGTTTATGTATGACATGAGGACTTACATTCCACTCAAATCCTCCGATAGCAATGCCAGCAGCTGCTCCTGTGCCAGCGATGCCCACAAAATGCCCACTGCCGATGTTACTGGCAAACAGAGACGCCCCTATCTACAGGAGAGAGGCCACGCCAGCAAAAAGCTTTAGCTCATGACAGATTAAAAAGCTTTAGCTCATGACAGATTAACCGCAACAGGCACCTGTCTTATTTCATCTTGTGTTCAGTATAAATCACTATGCAGTGCAAATATTTTTCAAAACAACCGCTGAACCATGAGGCTTTTACTTTTACTGCTCAATAAAACCCGTCTAATCGTATGGATTGATAGTGACCACCATATTTTCCCTTCCACTAAATTCTGAATCATATTTGCCCGTGAGCGTTATTACAGTCATAAAAGCTTTCCCCTGTCTTCCTTAAAGGTAAAGTGATGACAAATAGAAAGGAATATAAATGGGTTGACTGTTAAACCTCACTCCAAATATGGGGACTCAGCCGGAAGGAATGCATATTTTGGCCAAGATATTTGTGTGCTTTCTGATATGATGTCTTTTATCACAACCATACCCCAGTGGTGGTGAGCATGGACGTGTCTGATACATACACTGGCCTACCTATTTTTACACATTTTCCTGTAACTGGGAGTGCAAATTTAGTCATTCATTCAAATCACCCCATGCACATGCACACACACACATATATACACAAAGACACAAATTTGGCAGTAGATCTTAGTAGGTCTCTTCCAGATAAGGATCAAAACAGCAGCCTACTTCCAGAATAAAGACATTTCTATTAGTCTCATCAATGATGGTAATATCTGGTTTAGTGGCATTTATATCAGAAAATACAGTCATGGTCTGATGCAGAGCAAACATCTGAGGTTTAACAACACAACTTGCATGAATTGTAACTGAGGGAAGACACATGCCCACCCACACACACACACACACACACACACATGCCCACCCACACACACACACACGCATACACACACACACACACACACACACACACACACACACACACACACACACGCCCACCCACACACACACGCATACACACACACACACAAACACACACACACACACAAACACATGCCCACCCACACACACACACACACACACACACACACACACACACACACACACACACACACACAAACACATGCCCACCCACACACACACACACATACACACACACACACACACACACACACATGCCCACCCACACACACACACACGCATACACACACACACACACACACACACACACACACATGCCCACCCACACACACACGCATACACACACACACACAAACACACACACACACACAAACACATGCCCACCCACACACACACACACACACACATACACACACACACACACACACACACACACACATACACACAAACACATGCCCACCCACACACACACACGCATACACACACACACACACACACACACACATGCCCACCCACACACACGCATACACACACACACACACACACACACACACACACACACACACACACACACAAACACATGCCCACCCACACACACACACGCATACACACACACACACACACACACATGCCCACCCACACACACGCATACACACACACACACACACACACACACACGCATACACACACACGCATACACAAACACACATGGTATGCGCACACATGCACATGTTCTCTTGCTCTCCATCTCTGTCTTATGAGTTCTTACCGGCCACCACACCATACTCCTTCCTGCCAGGAAGAAGCCTCCTACAGTCCCTCTGCTCGTGCTCAGCATGGCCTGTAGGGGGCGACAGGGGGGGGGGGGGCAAGAGGGGGAGCAGTTACACCAACACACCGGCACGGCTCTCAGTTCAGGGCTACTAAGGCCTTTTTGTTTGTTAGGGTGCAGGTACAGGTACTGTACTAGGTACAGTTAGTCACTCTGCTAGGGTTTAGGTCTAGTTAGTCAGCCACTCTGTTCGGGTTTAGGAACAGTTAGTCAGCCACTCTGTTCGGGTTTAGGTACAGTCAGTCAGTCACTGTTAGGGTTTAGGTAAGGTTAGTCAGTCACTCTGTTCTGGTTTACAAACAGTTAGTCAATCACTCTGTTAGGGTTTAGGTAAGATTAGTCAGTCACTCTGTTCTGGTTTACAAACAGTTAGTCAATCACTCTGTTAGGGTTTAGGTAAGATTAGTCAGTCACTCTGTTCGTGTTTAGGTACAGTTAGTCAGTCAATCTGTTCGGGTTTAGGTACAGTTAGTCAGCCACTGTTAGGGTTTAGGTAAGATTAGTCAGTCACTCTGTTTGGGTGTAGGAACAGTTAGTCAGCCACTCTGTTCGGGTTTAGGTACAGTTAGTCAGTCACTCTCTTAGGGTTTAGGTATAGTTAGTCAGTCACTCTCTTAGGGTTTAGGTACAGTTAGTCAGCCACTCTGTTCGGGTTTAGGTATAGTTAGTCAGTCACTCTCTTAGGGTTTAGGTACAGTTAGTCAGCCACTCTGCCACTTCAGACGACCCCTGCCAATGCTACAGTCAGGTTTGAGGGATCAGCTGTGTCACAAGGGCATTCACACTACCATACTTCAGACTTTAACACAATCACAGTACCATAGTCATGATTAGCAATAGACACAATATATTCTTTAAATGCTGTGCCAGTAACAAACCCATTCCAGACCTTTTTCAAGAACAGACTATTTAGGTTTAGGATCTGACTGATCGGCTTTGCTGGAATACTCTCTCCCTTCCCCCAAACAACAGTAGAAGTAATGAACACATCCATCCGTCTTACCTGATACTTTGATGGGAGGATGTGATGTGTCATGCAGTCATTTGTATGTAATGATGTCTTTATGACTTAATGACTTTATAGAGGAATGTCTTGGGTACGTGCAGCACAGTCAGTTGTGTAAGGAGTTCCTCTGTAGTCGCCTTCATTAGAGGCTCTGTATCTACAGGATTTCGCGTATGAGCTTTGGCTTGTGTTCTAATGTCATACGTGTTCCCACCACATTAAGGTGCCTTTTTGCCCGGCTCAGGGGTACTACAAGTCTTTATTTTGCTATTATTAAGACGTACTGTACATGCGCAGCTGCACGTGAGATCACATCAAGTCCAGTCCCTTTACTTATCATTATCAGGAAAAACATCAGGAGTTCAATCAAAGTGCTGTAAAGTGAAGATTAATAGATCTTGAATATTATTATTATTAATAATAAAAACATGACAGAATTTTAGTTAATATAGAACTGAAAGGAAAAAGAAATACCATAAAAGTCAAAACGAAACATAATTGATATATAGACAGCAATTGGCAACACATGAGATTTTGTCCCTTCTCATATTTATAGTAATGCCATCCCCTCTTCTATCCTTTCTAATGTGTCACTCATCTCTCCGCGGGTGGCAAACGAGCGCACAGTGACAAACAGGCTCACGTAACAGACTCCAGTAATGTGTGACTGTCCACATCGACAGATGGCACATCGACGGGCAGACTGAGGCATTCATGAGGATGTTTAAATCATTTACAGCACACTGGCTAACCCTCACTGAAGGCAATGGAATGCTCACATAGTGTTTGCAGGGACTCAGTGCCAAGCCATTCTTTTAGGTAAACCATCTCAGCTCTTCCATACAGAAGCTTTCCTTAAAATACCACGTGTGTCAGGAGCACACAAGTTTGTTATCCATACATACATATTAAATGGACTTAGCTCCTTTCATTTTATAAAAGAAATGTGTGATCATTAATCATTCATCAGTTGTGAAAATAAAGAACTGCTGTTGGTGGACATTTACAAAAACACACAGCTTGTGATTGCATAATTCCTCATAAATAAGAAGCATAATTCCTAATAAATAAGAAGCTTTTAAATCTCCTAATTTCTGCCAACGTTTTCGCATGCAGCAACCACCTGTGCTAAACTATTAAATTGATTGGTGGTTAACAATTGACAGACAGATTTGTGGGGCTGATCATGTCTTTACTGTAAGCAGTAACTGTAATGCACCTGTTGGTACAGACGATGACAGCATTCACTCACTCACCCACTCATTCACCCACACACTCATTCACCCACTCACTCTAACGCTCACTCATTCACCCACACACTCACTCACTCACCCACTCACTCTAACACTCACTCATTCAACCACACACTCACTCACTCATTCACTCACTCACTCACTCACTCACTCACTCACTCACTCACTCACTCACTCACTCACTCACTCACTCACTCACTCACTCACTCACTCACTCACTCATTCACTCACTCACTCACTCACTCACTCACTCACTCACTCACTCATTCACTCACTCACTCACTCACTCACTCACTCACTCACTCACTCACTCACTCACTCACTCACTCACCCATATTCCCACCGCCAGGACCACCACGAAGTACACCACGATAACGGAGATGTCTGCGGGGTTGTTGATGGCCATGCCACCCGTGTCATTGTCTTGCTGACTGCGCAGCGAGGAGAATCCGAAATAGTCCCAGGTCATCCTGAAGGCCGCTCTGGACATGAGAAGACCAGTGGCTTTGCACCTGCTGTGTGGTGCGTGTGTGTGTGAGCGTGTGTGTGTGGGTGTGTGTGGTCTTTCTACTCCCGCTGGTTTATGAGCTGAGCTCACCTGCGTCACCTGTATCTGTGCTCATGCCCTGCCTCCTCAGATAAGTGTGTGTGTGTGTGTGTGTGTATCAGTGATGCATGGTGTGTGTGTGTGTGTGTGTGTGTATCAGTGATGCATGGTGTGTGTGTGTGTGTGTGTGTGTGTGTGTGTGTATCAGTGATGCATGGTGTGTGTGTGTGTGTGTGTGTGTGTATCAGTGATGCATGGTGTGTGTGTGTGTGTCCATCACTGCATATGGATCCATGCTGTAGGTGTGTCCTTGTGAAGCAGCAAGCGTTGTGCATTTAACCAGGTTGTCAGAAATGTGTGATTGTGTCTGAGTGCTGGGAAACAGGCGTAGCTTTAATGATCAACCCAGACATCTACGCCCCTGCCAGATTCCCAGAAGGAAAAGACAAACATATGGCCCTCACACACACACGATGCTCTTTTATCTCCCTTCAAGTTCCTCTACATATAATGATGTTTTTTCCAAGTATGTTCACCATGGACTGGAAATAGAGGTGGTGAAATGGAAAACAGGAACCTCTGACGACCCCTGGTGGCAAAGAGGAGCTATGTGCTGTTGGGTGCCATTGGGTGAAGATCACATAGTGATCCATAGAGGGCGCTGTAGATAGACTTTTTAAAGCGCTTCGGCTTGTTTTTACTGTCTATTGGTGTTCTGTGTGGAACTCTGTGTTCAAATGATCATTGCATAGAGGACCCTGACTAATCAGCTGATTTAAAAAATGTAATTTACCAATCAGACTTTGGCAACGGTACAAAGGTCCTCTCGTCCTGCATTTAGGCTGAGGATGTCCTCTCAATGGGCCTTCAGAACACAACTCTGGAAGACTTCCACATCCTCCAGGGTCAGTAAGGACAGCATACTTACAGAGTCCCACTGTCTTTTTATGTTTTTGCATTTTTAAAGGATACATTTTTAAAGTTTTAAAGTACAGTGTTTGGTAAAGGCACATTAAAAGCATGCTTATGGCAGGACGTCCGAAATACAACAGATAATAATAATAATAATAATAATAATAATAATAATAATAATAATAATAATAATAATGAAACAGACAATAAAACTTAGTTCTAATCTAGTTGGCAAATTAGAGAGGAAAATATAGATTATGTGACTGAAGACGCTGTAAAGTCTCATCATATCAGTTTACTCTGGTTCTGATCCGTTCTTCACTCCTCTCTGCAGCTTCCTGACCTCTGTATCATATAGACCATACAGTTAGTCTGCACCACATAGGCCATACAGTTAGTCTGTACCATACAGTTAGTCTGCACCATATAGGCCATACAGTTAGTCTCTACCACATAGGCCATACAGTTAGTCTGTACCATACAGTTAGTCTGCACCATATAGGCCATACAGTTAGTCTGTACCACATAGGCCATACAGTTAGTCTGCACCATATAGGCCATACAGTTAGTCTCTACCACATAGGCCATACAGTTAGTCTGTACCATACAGTTAGTCTGCACCATATAGGCCATACAGTTAGTCTGTACCACATAGGCCATACAGTTAGTCTGCACCATATAGGCCATACAGTTAGTCTGTACCACATAGGCCATACAGTTAGTCTGTACCACATAGGCCATACAGTTAGTCTGTACCACATAGGCCATACAGTTAGTCTGTACCATATAGGCCATACACAGCTCCTGTGGAGCCATTTTAGGAGTCATTACAAAAGGATGTGTGGGCATTATAAGGCGTCATAATAAGAGCATGTGTATCTTATGACACAATGACTGAGATACAGCATTTTGTGTGTGTGACTCGAGTGAGAGCCGAGTATCATCCAACAGCATCATGAGTATTTACATGTAAATATTTTTTAATTAGACTAAGAGTAATCAGTAATGGGCTAAGAGTAATGTTTCTGTGGGATAAAGGGCCAGTATTGTGATGGCTGTTGACTGAACTCTACCTCAGTGAACACGGATCTGGAGCAACACTTCAGGCCCTGCTTGAAGTCCAGAGTTTATTGATAGTAAAGAAATCTACCTATACCTATCTTCCAGTGAAGCACTGCTCATCCCCCGTTTCTCCAGAAGTAATCTCCAGCGGCCGTCAGGGGTGGCGTACGCAAGCCTGGCTAATCACGACGCCAGTCTGCAGACATAACAGCTTAATTGCGCTCATTCAGTTTATGGCCAACTGCTGTGTCCCCTGTGTGTGGCGTCTGACTCAGCGCTCTCCTGAATGACTCACTCACTCACGCGCACCTTAGCACACTGTGGCCTATCTCATCTGGAAGCTGCTCACTCACCCACGTGCACCTTAGCACACCGTGGCCTATCTCATCTGGAAGCTGCTCACTCACCCACGCGCACCTTAGCGCACACTGTGGCCTATCTCATCTGGAAGCTGCTCACTCACCCACGCGCACCTTAGCACACTGTGGCCTATCTCATCTGGAAGCTGCTCACTCACCCACGCGCACCTTAGCACACTGTGGCCTATCTCATCTGGAAGCTGCTCACTCACCCACGCGCACCTTAGCACACTGTGGCCTATCTCATCTGGAAGCTGTTGTTGCACACTGTGGCCTATCTCATCTGGAAGCTGTTGTTGCTCTGCTGTGGACACAGGAACTAAAGACACATAGAACCGCCAGCATGATCTCACAAATGGCACATCCTCAAAACACGCACTGCCCTCATTATTCATGTGGAAATTTACTATGCACTACAATGCTTACTAATCTGACACACACACACACACATACACACACAGTTTTTATTTTCCCTGCGTGTAAATCTGTGTCTTGCACCATTATGTGTGGGTGATGTACAGTACAGAGCCGTGGAATGCTTGACCAGGCAGAAAGAGAAGCCCGGAGCTGTTCTCACACACACACACACACACACACACACACACACACACACACACACACACACACAGGGCCTCTTCCAGCTCACAGAGCCGCGTTGCGATCGCGGCGTCAGCACCCTGTGGCCCACATTAGAGGGGCCGCGGCCAATGGGAGCGCAGCGCGGTGATGCGTACATACGTGCTGATGCACAGGAAGTGGACCGCGGGGGGGGGGGGGCACTGGTGCAGAAACACTCACTGCATTTATGGGCACTCGGAAACACTTAATATAATATATATAATATAACCCAGAGTTAGGAAGCAGCGGAAACACTTAATATAATATATATAATATAACGCAGAGTTAGACACTTAATATAATATATATAATATAACCCAGAGTTAGGAAGCAGCAGAAACACTTAATATAACTCAAGAGTTAGGAAGCAGCGGAAACACTTAATATAATATATATAATATAACTCAAGAGTTAGGAAGCAGCGGAAACACTTAATATAATATATATAATATAACTCAGAGTTAGGAAGCAGCGGAAACACTTAATATAATATATATAATATAACTCAGAGTTAGGAAGCAGCGGAAACACTTAATATAATATATATAATATAACTCAGAGTTAGGAAGCAGCGGAAACACTTAATATAATATATATAATATAACTCAGAGTTAGACACTTAATATAATATATATAATATAACTCAGAGTTAGACACTTAATATAATATATATAATATAACTCAGAGTTAGACACTTAATATAATATATATAATATAACTCAGAGTTAGACACTTAATATAATATATATAATATAACTCAGAGTTAGACACTTAATATAATATATATAATATAACTCAGAGTTAGACACTTAATATAATATATATAATATAACTCAGAGTTAGACACTTAATATAATATATATAATATAACTCAGAGTTAGGAAGCAGCGACACTGTGAGAGTGAGAGTCAGAGCAAGAAAAGGACAGAAGAGAATGTGAAGAAAGGAAGGAGAGGAAAAGAAGAGAGGAGAGAAGGAAAGAGGAGGAGAGAAGAGAGGACAAGAGGAGAGGAGAAAAGAGAAGTGAAGAGAGGAGAGGAGAGAAGAGAGGAGAAGAGGAGAGGAGAGAAGAGGAGAAAAGAGAAGTGAAGAGAGGAGAGGAGAGAAGAGAGGAGAAGAGGAGAGGAGAGGAGAGAAGAGAAGTGAAGAGAGGAGAGAGGAGAAGAGGAGAGGAGAAAAGAGAAGTGAAGAGAGGAGAGAAGAGGAGAAAAGAGAAGTGAAGAGAGGAGAGGAGAGAGGAGAAGAGGAGAGGAGAGGAGAGAAGCAGCGGAAACACTTAATATAATATATATAATATAACTCAGAGTTAGGAAGCAGCGGAAACACTTAATATAATATATATAATATAACGCAGAGTTAGACACTTAATATAATATATATAACTCAGAGTTAGGAAGCAGCGGAAACACTTAATATAATATATATAATATAACTCAGAGTTAGACACTTAATATAATATATATAATATAACTCAGAGTTAGACACTTAATATAATATATATAATATAACTCAGAGTTAGGAAGCAGCGGAAACACTTAATATAATATATATAATATAACTCAGAGTTAGACACTTAATATAATATATATAATATAACTCAGAGTTAGGAAGCAGCGGAAACACTTAATATAATATATATAATATAACTCAGAGTTAGACACTTAATATAATATATATAATATAACTCAGAGTTAGACACTTAATATAATATATATAATAAACCTCAGAGTTAGGAAGCAGCGGAAACACTTAATATAATATATATAATATAACTCAGAGTTAGACACTTAATATAATATATATAATATAACTCAGAGTTAGGAAGCAGCGGAAACACTTAATATAATATATATAACTCAGAGTTAGGAAGCAGCGGAAACACTTAATATAATATATATAATATAACTCAGAGTTAGGAAGCAGCGGAAACACTTAATATAATATATATAATATAACTCAGAGTTAGGAAGCAGCGGAAACACATAATATAATATATATAATATAACTCAGAGTTAGACACTTAATATAATATATATAATATAACGCAGAGTTAGGAAGCAGCGGAAACACATAATATAATATATATAATATAACTCAGAGTTAGACACTTAATATAATATATATAATATAACTCAGAGTTAGACACTTAATATAATATATATAATATAACTCAGAGTTAGACACTTAATATAATATATATAATATAACTCAGAGTTAGACACTTAATATAATATATATAATATAACTCAGAGTTAGACACTTAATATAATATATATAATATAACTCAGAGTTAGACACTTAATATAATATATATAATATAACTCAGAGTTAGACACTTAATATAATATATATAATATAACTCAGAGTTAGACACTTAATATAATATATATAATATAACTCAGAGTTAGGAAGCAGCGACACTGTGAGAGTGAGAGTCAGAGCAAGAAAAGGACAGAAGAGGATGTGAAGAAAGGAAGGAGAGGAAAAGAAGAGAGGAGAGAAGGAAAGAGGAGGAGAGAAGAGAGGACAAGAGGAGAGGAGAAAAGAGAAGTGAAGAGAGGAGAGGAGAGAAGAGAGGAGAAGAGGAGAGGAGAGGAGAGAAGAGAAGTGAAGAGAGGAGAGAGGAGAAGAGGAGAGGAGAAAAGAGAAGTGAAGAGAGGAGAGAAGAGGAGAAAAGAGAAGTGAAGAGAGGAGAGGAGAGAGGAGAAGAGGAGAGGAGAGGAGAGAAGAGAAGTGAAGAGAGGAGAGGAGAGGAGAGGAGAGAAAAGGAGGAGAGAAGAGAGGCAAGAAGAGGAAAGGAAAAGTGAGAAGAGAGGAGAGGATAAGAGAAGGAGAAGCGAAGAGAAGAGAAGAGAAGAGAGGAAAAGAGAACAGAAGAGAAGAGAAGAGAGGAGAACAGAAGAGAAGAGAGGAGAAGAGAGAAGCGAAGAGAAGAGAGAAGAGAAGAGAAGAGAAGAGAAGAGAAGAGAGAAGAGAAGAGAAGAGAAGAGAAGAGAAGAGAAGAGAAGAGAAGAGAAGAGAGAAGAGAAGAGAGGAGAAGAGAAGAAATCACAAACTGCAAAGACACTGGGCATAAACAGTGCAAACAGAAGGCTGTTCCCATGGTAGGCAATGTCTTTAATGGCATTCTGTCATAACCTCGCAGTATCAGAATTACTCAGAAGTAACAAATAAATAACTCAAACAAATGCCAAAGAAGAGGAGATGAAAAAAAAAAGATCCATACAACCAAAAACAACCAAAAACAAGGGGCTCTTACAACACTGTGACTCAGGAGAGATTCCCCATCACAACATCAGACCCAGGGAAACAGCTGCTCTAAGCACGGGGGCCTTACACAATCACAAGGGATAGCAGTTTACACAGGGGTCAAAGTGGAAGGGTCAGGGGTCAGGGAGATGGACTGCAGACAGAGCACATCGGGGGTGGTACAGGGAATGGCACTTTGGGATGGGGAATCAGGGATATCAGGGGTGAGGGATGAGGGATGTGGAGGGGGGCATACATGAACATTAACATACTGGCAGGGTGAGATGGCTGTCTATTTTCTTTATTGTGTTTTCGTATTTGGCACATGGCTGTCTTAGGTGTGCAGAAACAGGCCTGGATGATCTGCTAGGAGGGGCCGTTTCTGGGGGACCCTGGCACGAGAGGGTTTTTACACTGACGCTAAGTAAGAGAGCACTGTGCTCATCGTCACCAGTGGCTAGTCAGAGTGTGTGTGTGTGTGTGTGTGTGTGTGGGGTTGGGTCATGGGCATGGGGAAAGCTACAGGGCACAGAGATGACACAAGAGAAGAGCGCGGACTAGACCGCCACAGGACAGAAGAGCGCGGACTAGACCGCCACAGGACAGAAGAGCGCGGACTAGACCGCCACAGGACAGAAGAGCGCGGACTAGACCGCCACAGGACAGAATAAACCTCAAGGGTGGAAGGAGGCAGAGGGCCGCAGGTGGCGGAGAGGTGAGGAGAGGCAGAGGGGCGCAGGTGGCAGAGAGGTGATGAGAGGGAGGGAGGGAGAGGACAAAGGGACACTAGAGAGATAGAGCAGGAGGAAGAGGAGGGGGAAGAGGAGGAGGGGGGCAGAGGAAGAGGAGGAAAATAAATAGCACTGAGATCAGGTTCTGGGAGCATCGCACAGAAAGAGCAGAGCTGGAGCAGATGAGATGAGAGAAGCAGAGGAGGAGAGGAAGAGAGGAGGAGTAGAGGAGGAGAGGAGGAGAGGAGTAGAGGAGGGGAGGAGTAGAGGGGTTGGGAGAACAGGGATACTGGGGACAGGGACACTGGGGGACAGGGATACTGGGGGACAGGGATACTGGGGACAGGGATACTGGGGGACAGGGACACTGGGGACAGGGATACTGGGGACAGGGACACTGGGGGACAGGGATACTGGGGGAAAGGGACACTGGGGACAGGGACACTGGGGGACAGGGTGAGGAAGAGGACAGGGACAGGATGAGGTTCACACAGGCTGGGGGGGTCAAACTCTCGGGCTCAGTGGGATAAACATGTTGGGCAGGGAAGAGGCGGGGGGGACACTTGTTCTTGCTCTCGTTCTCTTTCTTTCTATCTATCTATGTATCTATCTATCTTTCTTTCTTTCTTTCTCTCTGGCTGGCGCTCCCTCTCTCTCTCTGTCTCAGTTGTTGGCGTCGCCGGGCTCGCTGTCCTGCTGGTCGCTGGTCCAGAGCGTCAGGTTGTCCCGCAGAAGCTGCATGATGAGCGTGGAGTCCTTGTAGGAGTCCTCGTTCAGATTGTCCAGGTGGCCGATGGCCTCGTCGAACGCCTCCTTGGCCAGCTGGCAGGCCTGCTCGGGCGCGTTCTGGATCTCGTAGTAGAAGACGGAGAAGTTGAGCGCCAGGCCCAGGCGGATGGGGTGCGTGGCGGCCATGTTCTTGCTGATGTCGAAGGCCTCCTTGTAGGCGCCCTCCGAGGACTCCACGGCGGCGGTGCGCTTGTCGCCCGTGGCCACCTCCGCCAGGTAGCGGTAGTAGTCGCCCTTCATCTTCAGGTAGAACACCTTGCTCTCCAGCTGGCCCTCGTCGCAGCTCTTGATGAGGAACTGGTCCAGCAGGGTCAGCACGTCCTGGCACACGGCCTCCAGCTCCTTCTCGATGGTCTGCCGGTAATCGCGCACCAGCTCCAGCTTCTTCTCGTTGCCGTCGCTCGCCGTCTTCTGCTCGATGCTGGAGGTGACGCGCCAGGACGAGCGTCGTGCGCCCACCACGTTCTTGTAGGCCACCGACAGCAGGTTGCGGTCCTCGTTAGACAGGGGCTCGCTCAGCTCCGTCACCTGGAGGATGGAGATGGCCACGCACACACACACGCACAAACACACACACGCACACACACACACACACATTAGGTGATACGGTAAGACAATAGGCATCCTGCTTAGCCGATCAAGGTGAGTCAACCTCTACGCTAGATGTGAGTCAAAGGCTCAAGAGGACACAGCACCAGGAAATCAATAGAACAGAAGTGATCAGCAGAAATGAGGCAGGCCGTTTATTAGTAGAGCGCAGGGAAAGATTTAACAGCACAAATGCACCACCCACATATGCACTCACAATTCATTTCATCTACCTACATAGCACAAATCTTGACAGGGCAGCAGCCCTTGCGTTTGTTTTATTCTTGTGTGGGATGAAAAGAGACTGCAGTGCACACAACCTGCTCGCCCCTTCCCTCTCCTCCCTCACCTCCACCGGAGCGTTGCGACTGCAGCCCGCACACACAAAGGGAAGGAACCGGACAGGGCAGGTCAACCCAGACCTGTATAGCCCCCGAGGCTGTGCACACTGTTTCGGGGGTGCCGCTAATGCAATGGCACACTCGCTGGGGCAAAGGTAACAGTCTCTGTGACAAAGGTCATCGGTAGCTACTCAAAGACTGTCATTAGAATAGAGAGAAAAATAATGGACGACGGCAGGAATGGCTTCGAGTCCGCAGAGAGGTTTGTGCGCAGCGCCCTCCTCTGGTTACAGCTATTTCTCCCCGAGCGCACCGCTCAATGGGCCATTGAACGCCTTTGTCACACAGTAACCTAGATACAACCCATCGTCACTGCCAAACCAGTTGAACCTATCTGAAAGAACATTTGCTTGAATATCGTCTAAGTGTTTATTCTGTTGGCTTCTCTAAATCCCATATTCACAGACTGATTCTCCATTATGGCTGGTTTGGGATCTGCATCGAGCTAGTTCATACCCCGGCTGGTGCAATACACTGCCCAGATGAAACACAATGACAGCACTGGGCACGCACTCCATTATATTGTTTGAAAGCACTGAGATGTCACTCACCAATTTCATGGCGGAGGCCATGTCATCGTACCGCTCAGCCTGCTCTGCCAAACGGGCTCTCTGAATCAGCTGCTCCCGGTCGGCCATTCTGTGGGATGTGGGCAGACCCGAGGATGCTCAACACTACTAGAACGCTCTTTTCACGGTTTTTGTGCGGCTGGCCACTAGGCTGGTCTCGGCTCGTTTGTGCGATGATTAAAGGTTGTGTTGGTCGCAATATGCTGGCAGCTGGCAAACGATTTTTCCCTCCCGACACTCACGTGTGGGTCAAGCAGCGAGCCAGTGTTTCCAGCGCACAGCTCCGACCTCAGGCGAATAGAGAGCGCAGTGTCACACTCAACCCTCCCGACCCTCTCCTCCAAGCCTCGCCCGACTCACACACTCGCTCTGCCCGATGGCTGTCTACTGCGGTTCGCCTCCGCTGTCGACCGTCGCCTGCTGCTGCTGCTCTTATTGCAAACGTCCTGACTGTCAATCTCTGGCTGGGGAGGGGGCTGTGGGGGGGGGCTGAAGCGCTGGCTGATATTTCATGGTGACGTCACTTGCTAAAAATAGCTGTATGCGCTGCAGGCACGCACCTGCGCAGTGCGGCTTGCTGCATTCTCCCTAGTTGCAGCAGCTAATCGCGCATGCGTGCAGGCTCCCCCTTGTTAGCGCACCCCCACCCCACCCCCTCACGCTGGTCCTGCATCCGCGACCAGAAGGATGCTGCTCACAACAATGGCCGCCGAGTGCACAAAGAAATGGGGACGTGACCTTACTGCTGATTTGTTGTGGGCAACATAAAAAATACTCCGCCTTTTCTTATTAGTCACATGACCATCCACATGCTGGCATCCTTTATACTCCCAGTTTCATAAATGAAGCACACATGTAAAAGACACTAATTATGTTTTCTTAGAGAAAAATTATTTCCCCCCTTTTCACTATTCACTGTGATTTACATGTGACCTAATTCATTTGGGTGGAAATAGTTTAAAAACCCATATCTGTTAAGGCTTTTAACTTCAAAAGAACTTCAAGCCTCCTGTCATGCTCAGAATTACCTCAAGCTCTTCTCCTAAGGCACTGCTGCAGATGAGCAAGTACACAAATCCATACATTCAGACTTTTGGATGAAACATTTTATTTAATCTAACTGCTCAGCATTACCAAGCTCAGTTCATTCACGATCACCAAAAACAGTTTGTGGGCTATTTAGGATTTAGGATCGGCATTACAGTGCAGCCATTGCAGAATGAAATATAAATGATGTGCAGAATGAAATATAAATGATGTGCAAAATGAAATGAATGAAGATAGATTCATTGGTCTTCATTATTTAATAGTTTAAGGTTTCCATGGGGTAGTCACATGGTACAGGTGAACTAGCAGCAGAGTAGCAGGGCTCAGGGAAGTGACTAAACCCCATCAGCAGGCAACTTAGGCACAATACACACACACACACACTACAGTAGACAGTGACACTGGCACACTGACACATAAAAACACACACACTTTTACAGTCTTCTGCATCTTCCTCATGTGAATACTGATATAGTGGGCGGGGCTTTGGCAGCTTTCTGTTGGCTACATGTGAGATGATGCACTACTGGAGAGCACGACTCAGGGAGCACAAGAGCACTTTCATTGGTTTCACCCCCATTTGTCCATCTTTCTATGTATCCGTCCATCCATCCATCCATCCATCCGTCAGTCCGTCCATCCATCCATCCATCCGTGCCTCTAGGGGGCGCTGGAGTTCATCTTGTCCAGGCAGCTGTCCCAGAAGGCGGCGAGGCGATTGTCCTTGTTGGCGCAGAAGTCGGTGAAGTCGCGGAGCAGGCGCTCGCCGAGCCGCTCGTCGCCCAGCAGGCCGGTTCGCCAGGCCTTGGTCAGCATGGTGTTGTAGGCCCAGTAGTAGCCCACACGCTCCTCTGCCCCAAACAGGCTCTGCGTGGCCGACGCCGTCGAGTTACGCCGCCGACGCTGCTGCCCGCTCGAGTACTTACGCTTGGAGTACGGCAGCTGCAGGAAAACCGTACCTACAGGGGGAGAGAGAGAGGGAGGGAGAGAGGGAGAGAGAGAGAGGGAAAGAGAGATAATGAGAGAGAGAGAGAGAGACAGGTTCTAAGCATACAAATATGAAAGAAAACATGAATACAACAAGTCAATTACACAGCGTACACCCAGACACACACAACCGTGCAGACCATTTACCGTTTCTTAAAAGCCCTTAAGTACCCTGCACCTGTGATCTGAATGTACTGTGACATGGATGAAATACCCGTGACGTGAACACTGTACCTGTGACATGAACACTGTACCTGTGACATGAACACTGTACCTGTGACATGAACACTGTACCTGTGACATGAACACTGTACCTGTGACGTGAACACTGTACCTGTGACGTGAACACTGTACCTGTGACGTGAACACTGTACCTGTGACATCAACACTGTACCTGTGACATGGATGTACTGGGGCTTGAACACTGTACCTGTGACATGGATGTACTGGGGCTTGAACACTGTACCTGTGACGTGGATGTACTGGGGCTTGAACACTGTACCTGTGACGTGGATGTACTGGGGCTTGAACACTGTACCTGTGACGTGGATGTACTGGGGCTTGTTCTCCGATGGGAAGTTGAAGGCCGAGGCGGAGAACTTGTCCTGGACAAACCCAAACCTGAGGGGAAACAGTTCATCATCAGTTCATCATCAGTTCAGTCAAAACCCAAAGCCACTAAACGGTGCTATAAGTAAGACAAGTAATCATAAAACTGTCCTGATGCGTATGTGACCAGAGACTGACAAAAAATGTTAAACTAACTTGTAAAATGATGAAAGGGCAAATGAAATACAGGTTAGGCATGTGCAGCTGAGTGGCGTGATGCTCCTGATGGATCATATATTTTAAAAATGTCTTCTGATGGTATACTAATATTATTTATATTTTTATAAATCTCACCTGTAAAGAATGGCTTCCTGGAGAAGTTGCATGCGATCCCAGTATGTCTCGGGTTCGAATCCTAAACAAGGAGACAAGCATGAGGGCAGTACACACACACTGACCTCTAAATACCTCAAACAACCTCCTACAAACACACACAAACAGACCTCTAGGTACCTCATACAACCTCCAACACACACACAAGCAGACGTCTAGATACCTCATCAGCCTCCTACACACACACACAAACAGACCTCTAATTACCTCATCAGCCTCCAACACACACACACAAACAGACATCTAAATACCTCATACGAGCTCTTACAAACACGAACAAACAGCAGTAGACACAAATACACTTGCACATAGGCATAGACATGCATGCATACATGCACACTGCAAACTCATAGTTTTTTCCACAAGTTGCTCTCTATCTCTCTCACACTCTCTCACTCTCACTCTCACTCTCTCTCTCTCACTCTCACTCTCTCTCTCTCACTCTCACTCTCACTCTCACTCTCACTCTCACTCTCACTCTCACTCTCACTCTCACTCTCACTCTCACTCTCTCTCTCTCTCTCTCTCTCTCTCTCTCTCTCTCTCTCTCTCTCTCTCTCTCTCACACACACACACACACACACACACACACACACACACACACACACACACACACTGACCCTCGAACAGGTTGTCGGAGCCATCACGGAGCAGGCACTGGATGTTGAGGGGGATGAAGAGGTGTGCGCGTAGCGGGTCTCCGTACAGGTAGGAGGGCAGAGCGAAGGGCACCTCCAGCACGGGCACCAACAGGAAGCCACACGACGCAGCCTTCCTGTGCCAGCCCTGCACCTGTGGACAACACGCACAGTCACTATCAGTCATCATCAGCTAGCCCTGCACCTGTGCACAACACACACAGACACTATCAGCCATCATCAGCTAGCCCTGCACCTGTGCACAACACACACAGACACTATCAGCCATCATCAGCTAGCCCTGCACCTGTGGACCACACACACAGTCACTATCAGCCTTGCTATGCCAGCCCTGCACCTGTGGACCACACACTTACAACACACACAGTTGCCATCAGCTAGCCCTGCACCTGTGCACAACACACACAGACACTATCAGCTAGCCCTGCACCTGTGCACAACACACACAGACACTATCAGCCATCATCAGCTAGCCCTGCACCTGTGCACAACACACACAGTCACTATCAGCCTTGCTGTGCCAGCCCTGCACCTGTGGACCACACACTTACAACACACACAGTTGCCATCAGCTAGCCCTGCACCTGTGGACCACACACTTACAACACACACAGTTGCCATCAGCTAGCCCTGCACCTGTGGACCACACACTTACAACACACACAGTCACTACCGCATCTGTGCACAACACAGTTACAACACACACAGTCACTACTGCACCTGTGCACAACACAGTTACAGCACACAGTCCCACACTCCTTATCCAACACAACATACACTCACAATACCCCTTATTCAACACAACTCAGTCACCATACACAAACTCACACACTCCTTATCCAACACAACACACACAGACACACACATTCTTTATCCAACACAACACGCAGCTGTGCACCTGTGGATGACCATCAGGCCGGCCAGACACACACACACACACACACACACACACACACACACACACACACACACTCTCTCTCTCTCTCTCTCTCTCATGCAATTTACATTTTGTTAAAACCACTACTACCCAATATTGTTATATGGCCCAATATTATGAATGTATGAATCAGTAAATGCTAGTGCATTAATCTCAACAAGCACACAAGCCTCCCTCTAGCACCCAGAGTAACACACAGAACTCCTTCAACACACACGGGCAAGAAGACGACTTCCTCGTCTCGTCACACACAACAACCACACCGATCCTTGGAATCGCTCTCGATTACCCAGAATTATCCACCCCAATTATCTAACAAGGGCTCTTATCATACTCATCTGTGTGGGGGGGACAAAGCACTTCAGCGGGGTTCCCCTGGCAACAGGCTCAAAAACAACACACAGCGTTAGTCATGCAGTCATGTAGGGGCGACGTCCATAAAAGGCACTATGCTAGGGGGTACTGACGTCAACAAATAGCACTAGCATAGCACACACTTCTAGCCATCCACAGTGCTGAGGCAGCAGTCACTGATAACAAGAAAGAACGTTGTCTGCACACAGACTAATATAGCTCCTAATGATGTTATTATTATTATTGTCCTAGCAACGTTTCAAGCCCGAGGTCTTCCTCAGGCTTACTGCACCCATCCAAGTGTGACAAGGAGGTGCGTGCGGTCATACACTTGCTAGCAGTCACTGACAGTCCTCAATTATGCTACGCTAGGGTTGGTGGAGTAAAACTCACAGTACATCCACAGCACACATTTGTATCCATCAGTTGTGCTGAGGTAGCAGGCAATGCTAATCGTCAGTGACAGTAAGGGAAGGGGAGGGGGGGGGGGTAAGGGTGGTGTAAACCAAGTGAGCTAAAAGCCAGGCTGTTAGCTCAGTCAGTAGTGTATCTTTTTTTGAGGTGTCAGGAGGGAGGTTTACTAGCGCCAAGTTGTGCTAGCTGGCATCTGTAAAGCACTTTGAGCTGCATCTTGTATGTATGAATTGTGCTATACAAGTAAAGATGATTATTACTATATTACTATTATTAGTAGTAGTAGTCTTCAGTGGTGGTATGACAGGGTGGCAAGGGACCCCTGTGTCCCCCTGTGGTGCTGACGCAGAGTGTGGTGATGGCCTTTTGAGTGACTCACCATCATCAATGGCACTGAGGGAGCAGGCGCTATAGTATCCATTAAAGCTCCACATGCCATTCAGCAGACACTCTTCTCCAGAGGGACTTACAGTGAACTAAATACAGGTCCAGCGCCCCTCCGCCCCAGTGCGGAGACACTGCCCCTTACAATAAACTAGTCTACAGGGACACTTTCCCTTACAATAACCTAACCACAGGGTTCCCTTACAGTGAACTAACTACAGGGACACTTTCCCTTACAGTGAACTAACTACAGCGATACTTTCCCTTACAATAAACTAACTACAGGGATACTTTCCCTTACAATAAACTAACCACAGGGATACCTTCCCTTACAATAAACTAACTACAAGGATACTTTCCCTTACAATAACTACAGAGACAATTTCTCTTACAATAACCTAACTACAGGGACACTTTCCCTTACAATAACCTAACTACAGAGACACTTTCCCTTACAATAACCTAACTACAGCGATACTTTCCCTTACAATAACCTAACTACAGGGACACTTTCCCTTACAATAACTACAGAGACAATTTCTCTTACAATAACCTAACTACAGCGATACTTTCCCTTACAATAACCTAACTACAGGGACACTTTCCCTTACAATAACCTAACTACAGGGGCAGCTCCTCTCATGGTCAACTTACTACAGCACCATCAGCTGTTCTGCTTGCTAGTTGTGATTACTGATCACCGACCCAGAGCCCCACTCCCACCCAGCCTGGCTGCCTAGCCTCCTACACTTCTTTCTGGGCCATGTGAGAACGCCTGTTCCCACCGAGTGGTTGGCCAGGATGCTGCAGTATGACTGAAGGACGAAGGAGGATCTTTTGACTGAAGGACGCCAAACCAGGGCAGTCAGGCGTCACCGGGACGACAGTGGCCCTCACCATCTCGAAGAGGACTGCCGCCGTGACGGCCATCCAGTGCAGCTTGATCTCGAAGGCGGCGTTCAGGGAGAAGTTGCCATGGTAATAGCAGCTACACCACTCCGTGCGGTCGCTGCGGTTGTTCACGTCCACATCCAAGGTGGCCGTCTTCTGCTCCGGCACCGTCGCCGCTGCACAGGGACAAGACAGGAGGGGGACAAACAGGGGGAGAGACAGAGAGAAAAGAAAGAAAGACAGACAGACAGACAGACAGAAAGACAGAAAGACAGAAAGAAAGAAAGACAGAAAGACAGAAAGAAAGAAAGAAAGAAAGACAGAAAGAAAGAAAGAAAGAAAGAAAGAAAGAAAGAAAGAAGTGCAGCAGGGTGGGGGTTTTGATGAATGACGGAGGAGGAAAATGAAAGGAAGCAGAGAGTGAGAGTGAAGTGGCAGAAGGAACGTTTGCAGGGAGAAGACAAAAAAAAGCAAGAAAGAGAGGGATAGAGGATGTTTATGATGGAGAAGAGAGATTATATATGGGAGATGATGTGTGGATTAGGTTTAGGATTAGGTTTAGGTATAGCCTGATATCTGATTATCTTTTAGTAGGACTGAACATTAGCGTAGAGATACAAGTACAAAGCAGCTGGTTTGACTTCTAGAATCACCTGCAGCAGTGTAATAGCCATTAAATCCCCTCATTTACATACCTGGCTTTAAGCCGGAATATACCACATGGGCCTCATGTGTCAGGCATGGTCACTGTAGCCACCTTGGACATGATAAGCTGACAAGCACCGAAAAAGGCCAAGGCTTCATTTTACTAAACACTTATTACTTTTACATGGGCAAGACTTGAGCAAGAAGTGGCATATGCTAGGCTGACAGACAAATAGTATATATAAATGTGTCTGTAAGCTTGCGGGTGCCTCCCATAATTAGAGTAAGGAGTATAAACCAGTCCAATCTGGACACAACCTGCTGCAATGGCAGCCTCACGGCCTTCCCAGCGTCCTCTACTCCTGAGTGTGTCACGAGCGCTTAAAAGCAAGGTGACGGCAAATGTGCTTGAGCAGCAAGTCCGAGTCCAAGACCCAACAAATCAGCCTCGGCACTAATGCTTCATCTGTCACCGTGCCAACCATGGCTACAGTCACCATTCCAGAACATTCCAGACCATTCCGGTCTCCAGCACCAGCAGCACAGAGCACACAGCGGTCGCTATGCAACCAGTGCACTTAGCGCGGCTAAGCTTACGGCGAATAAGAGCGTTAGCTTAGCTTCAGCACTGAAGCACTTAACAGGCTGCGCACATGCACATTTTCCATTTGAGTCTGCGTTACGTCAGGCAAGCACATAGCTCTGGTACAGTTAGTTCAGCGATGCAGGGGAGGTGAGTAAAGCAAAGTGCCTAAACATACTAAACCCTCAGAGAAAAATTAAGGTTGCTTGAGTAAATGTGAAGCTAGTCTGAGTGTGTATGAAGCTAGTATGTGTCTGAGTGAAGCTAGTCCGAGTGTGTGAAGGTAGTCTCAGTGTGTGTGTGAAGCTAGTCCGAGTGTGTGAAGGTAGTCTCAGTGTGTGTGTGAAGCCTAGTGTGAGTGTGTGTGAAGCTAGTCCGAGTGTGTGTGAAGCTAGTCCGAGTGTGTGACGCTAGTCTGAGAGTGTGAAGCTAGTCTGAGTGTGTGACGCTAGTCTGAGAGTGTGAAGCCTAGTGTGAGTGTGTGTGACGCTAGTCTGAGTGTGTGTGAAGCTAGTCTGAGTGTGTGTGAAGCTCGTCTGAGTGTGTGTGAAGCTCGTCTGAGTGTGTGAAGCTAGTATGAGTCTGAGTGAAGATAATCTGAGTGTGTGTGAGCTGCTGCTGATCTCTCCCTTTAAGCTGGCTTTGGAGAGAGAGGGTAAGTGTGAGTGTGAGTGTGGTGGAGAGAGAGAGGGTAAGTGTGAGTGTGAGTGTGGTGGAGAAAGAGAGGGTAAGTGTGAGTGTGGTGGAGAGGGTAAGTGTGAGTGAGTGTGGTGGAGAGAGAGAGGGTAAGTGTGAGTGAGGTTGAGAGGGCAAGCGTGAGCGTGAGTGAGGTTGGGCCTACACCACTGCACTACTGTACCTCAGCCATGCCGTCTACCACAGCATGCACTACCATACGCACCAATCACGACACTCCACACAGCTGACGGACGTCACACAAGAAGCCGAGGGTCAGGGGTCGAGGGGGCTCAATCAGGAGCTCTGCCAATGCGGTGGGTCACCACACCAGTAGGCGTTCTTTGATTGGCACATTACAAACACTCCCACACAAGTTAGTGCTCTGATTGGAGGATTTCCAAACAGAATCACACAAATTAGTGTCCTGATTGGAGGGATGTGGGATCTGTCAAACGGGGCAAGCTCAGGCAAAGGGCTTCATGCCACCACACATTCACGGGGGGCGGGGGGACAACATGTAGGTAAGATGGCCGACTACTCATGTTGGTTGGGTGAAACAGGGGGGACAGAAATCCCGAATCCTACTCTCAGGTGAAATGCATCAGGTAGTTAGGTCATTCCATCTCATGTAAGACTCTAGAGTAAATATCTTAAACTGTAAATCAAACTAATAAACTTACTAAAGTCATTTATTCAAGGTGGCAATGCCTAGACATGCCATTCAGTTGTGCAGCTGTCTCTGTCATAAAGGACAAGAAACTATGGGTAACAAATTTCCAAAGGCACGGTCAGAAATAATTAGCCTACTTGTGCCGGACGTCTGTCTGTCGGACAATATTTCTGGATCATTTCTGCTAAATATGGACGAAGTGCACTGCTCTTTTGGATCTACCACCAGAGCATAGCATACACAGGCTCAAGTATGTGGGGAACATAAGACAACACTATTCATCCAATTGTCAAAGGCAAAAACTAACCACTACAGCTCTTTCAGTCTACGGTCAGATGGAATGACCTGTGTGTCGTTGTGACACAGGCAGGACACACTGATGACCTTCTCCTGTGTTTTAATGTCCACACAGCGGGACGTGAAGGCCAAGAGACCATAGTGGCCGTGGTGTCACACAGGAGTCAGACAGA
>CM050209.1:32790000-32797500 GCA_027475355.1 Coilia nasus | reverse complement strand
AGACACATAGGCTGTTTTGTGTTTAGTACATGGTTGTTGTCATCTAACAGGTATATGCTACACATCCCACAGGTTGGCTGCAATCAAATAAGGGCAGCCAACTGCAGTATACCTTTACTGAAATATCCTAACAGTATAAATATATATAAAATATAATGAGAATCTAAGACAATGCTAGATGTCAGCAGCTAGTGCTAATAGTAGATGACTGAGAGAGAAAGCTAGGCCTTTTGTTCACCTGGTTTCTGTGGAAACTCCAGAGGCTGTGTCTCCACTGGACTGGGTGCCAGCACCAGCGGCAGCTGATTGGCTGGCTGCTTTGTCAGTCAGCCCAGATTCAGCAACACTGGCTGCTGGTTGGTCAGCTGGCATCTGTCAGAGCCAATGAGGTAAATGCTAATCAGAGAACTACATTTGGAAAACACCACTGAATGGACTCTTATGTCGTGAGCAAAGCATTTAAAAAGAAAACCAAATTCATTATTCAAAGAATACAAATGTATATAGATAATGTATTATTTAGGTGTGAGAGTAAAATGTAATGTATGATTCATGCATGAGTATGGAAACACATCTGTAGATACTATATGATGACTACTTATAAGGCACACACTGTAGAGGGCTGTACACACACCACTAAACACACACATACACACACACAAACACACAAGTCAGATACTTGATGTCAAAGGTTTTCGCATGCGAGGCCAGACACAAGCAGACACACACAGTTTCACAGGGACACAGAGAGGCATTGGACTGATGTACGCATGCACGCATGTATGCATGTGTGCGTGCGTGTGTGTGCGCGCGTGTGTGTGTGTTTATGTAGGGAATGAGCATCAAACATGAGCAATGGGGTCAACGGTAACCATGGCTGTGCTGGTTGCCAGGGCGACTTCTGCTACTCTACGTGACAGGAACACACAAGTGCAGCAGGCTCTGTGGCGCCCCCCAGAGGCCAGAGGGCGGAACTGACCTGCGAAGTGAGCGATGTAGGAGGAGCGAGGGCTCCGGATAAAGTCCAGAAGGAAGCCGGCGTCCTGTCAGGAGAGGAGGAGGAGAGGAGGAGGAGAGAGAAGGAGAGAGGAGGAGGAGAGGAGGAGGGGAGAGGAGGAGAGAGGAAGAGGGGAGAGGAGGAGGGGAGAGGATGAGAGAGGAGGAGGAGAGAGGAGGAGGGCAGAGAAGGAGAGAGGAGGAGGAGAGAGGAGGAGGAGAGAGGAGGAGGGGAGAGGAGAAACCAGGGGAGGAGGGGAGAGGAGGAGAGAGGAGGAGAAAATGAGAGGAGGAGAGAGGAGGAGGGGAGAGGAGAAGGGAAAAGGAGGAGGGGAGAGGAGGAGAAGAGAGGAGGAGAAAACGAGAGGAGGGCGGAGAAATGCAAAGGGAAAAGATGGAGGTGAAGAGGAGAGAGGGGTAGAGAATGCGAGGGAGGGGAGAAATACAAAGCCACCACCATAAAGAGGAGCCCACACTGATAGCAACCCCTGCAGACACAATCAGTTCAAAACAAGCAGCTCTGATTACACCCAACACAGAGATTCAGTCGAGCAGCCTGCTCTCGGTGACGTGACGTCCCTCTCTAAACTGCTTGAGTGAATTCCTCTCACATGAGATTCAGTCGAGCAGCCTGCTCTCGGTGACGTGACGTCCCTCTCTAAACTGCTTGAGTGAGTTTCTCTCACATGAGATTCAGTCGAGCAGTCTGCTCTCGGTGACGTGACGTCCCTCTCTAAACTGCTTGAGTGAGTTTCTCTCACATGGAAATGATTCCTGTTTAGCTGTGTTTACCACCCCACACAAAGCAGCAGCTCAGCTAGAGGCACCCACACACACCATTACTCACACACACACACACAGCTGAAATGTACCACACACTCTGATAAACAGTGGCACAGACAAACAAACACATACACAGACACACACACAAAGATATATGAACACACACACACACACCTGGACAAACACACCGACACACACACGCATTCTCACCCACCACGAGAAGCAGGTCACCTCACCTTGCGAGGGCTGTCCACATAGGTGGTTGCCATGGCAACAGTGGAGGCTTCACTGAGGGGTCCCGTTGTCTTGCTGCCATGTTGGGCAGCCTGCTGCTGCTGTTCCTCTAGACTCCTGCGCACAGGAAACGCATCATCAGTGTGAGCCACAGAGGTTATGTTTAGCAACTCTGATTGGTCCTCTTGGGCCAAGTGTCAGTCCTTCATTCGATACTTTTATCTTCAAGATTTCAAGACCTTTATTGTCACTGAACAGTTGCCTGTACAATGAAATTAGATAGCAAGGTCACAAATGTGCAAGGTAAATGTGCGCATGTGTCAAAGTGTCAAGCAAGGAAGCATTGTAGAAACAAAGGGAAAAAACAAGTATATTTAAGGGCATAATAAAGAATAAATAGTACAAAAAAACCTGCAAAACACCCAAAATGGTTTTGGCTAAGTCTTCCTACAGTGCTAAGAGGTCCTACAGTGTTAAGAGGTCCTACAGTGCTAAGAGGTCCTACAGGGCTAAGAGGTCCTACAGTGCTAAGAGGTCCTACAGGGCTAAGAGGTCCTACAGGGCTAAGAGGTCCTACAGTGCTAAGAGGTCCCACAGGGCTAAGAGGTCCTATAGTGCTAAGATGTCCTATAGTGCTAAGAGGTCCTACAGGGCTAAGAGGTCCTATAGTGCTAAGAGGTCCTACAGTGCTAAGAGGTCCTACAGGGCTAAGAGGTCCTACAGTGCTAACAGGTCCTACAGGGCTAAGAGGTCCTACAGGGCTAAGAGGTCCTACAGGGCTAAGAGGTCCTATAGTGCTAAGAGGTCCTACAGGGCTAAGAGGTCCTACAGGGCTAAATGGCTCTAATTGAGTCTGGATCATGCTGCGTGCATCGCTAGAGGGGGTCTGCTGAGGTCCTCCACCCAGCAGTGCTTTGGGCTCTTACTTTTGGGTTTGATCCAGCTCCAGCAGTGCAGACAGGGCCGATGTTCCCTTCTTGCCCAGAGGGGGCGCTATGGGCTCGGGAGGGTAGGGGGACAGAGGGCCCGTCACCTGGAGCCCCTTCATGGCCGCCGCGCCTTTCTGTGGTCAGCAGGAGTCACATGGAAACAGCGCTTCATTACTTACATGCACCAACTAGGGACCAGAGCTAGGGACTAGAGCAACTAGGTCCCTGAGATCACACCAGAAAAATCTCTTGGTAGAACCTGCTGTTAGAACAAAATGGGGTGAAGCAGCTTTCAGTTGCTATGCTGTAAAGCTCTGAAACCAGCTTCCAGAAGACATTAAAATGCTCCTACTGTTGGCAGTTTCAAATCCAGACTTAAGACCAAACTGTTTTCAGATGCTTTCTGTTAATGATTTCTACTAATTTTACCTACCACATACCGATTTTACTTTTATGCTTTTACACGTATTTTATCTTTTATGTGTCTACACTTACTTTATCTTGTATGCTTTTACATATTGTCCTTTGCTTTTATTTTTGTGAAGCACATTGAATTGCCTCCCTGTCCTGAGTGTCCCCTACTGTCCCCTCCTGTCCTGAGTCCCTTTCTCTCTTTCTCTCCTCTTCCCTCTCTCTCTTTCCTTCTCTCCTCTTCCCTCTCTCTCTCTTTCTCTCCTCTTCCCTCTCTCTATCCTTCCTTGTCTCTTATGTTCCCTACCCATCCTAAGTGCTTCCTTCATGTGTCCCTGCCCAGCCTGAGTGTCCCCTGATGTCCCCTCCTGTTCTAAATGTCCCCTCCCGGCTCACCCTGGTGATCCGTACAGAATGTGCCCTCTCCGTCTCACCCAGACGATGCGTACAGAGTGTGCCCTCCCCTTCTCACCCAGATGATACTTACAATGTGCCCTCCCCGTCTCACCCTGATGATGCGTACAGACTGTGCCCTCCCCGTCTCACCCTGATGATGCGTACAGTGTGCCCTCCCCGTCTCACCCTGATGATGCGGTCGGAGCGGTGTCGGCGCCGGATGCGGTTCAGCCCCTCCAGGAAGCGGATGAAGCCGTCCAGTGGCGCCCAATCAGAGCCCACTGCCCCGAAGCCCTCGCCGTACACGTCCCAGTGCCCGTCGCTGTCGGCAACGCGTCTCGCCCCGCCCCCCGCCGGCAGCAGCAAGAAGCGAGTGCGCCAGAACTTCAGCGAGTCGATCAGACTGGGGGGGCACAGTCATGGACACACACAATCAAACACAGTCAGACTGGGGGGGCAGCATTATAGACACACACAATCAAACACAGTCGGACTGGGGGGGCAGCATTATAGACACACACAATCAAACACAGTCGGACTGGGGGGGCACAGTTATAGACACACACAATCAAACACAGTCGGACTGGGGGGGCACAGTTATAGACACACACAATCAAACACAGTCGGACTGGGGGGGCACAGTTATAGACACACACAATCAAACACAGTCAGCCGGGGGGGGGGCACAGTCATGGACACACACAATCAAACACAGTCAGCCGGGGGGGGCAGCATTATAGACACACACAATCAAACACAGTCAGCCGGGGGGGGGCACAGTTATAGACACACACACACAATCGGAATGGGAGAACACACACAGGTACAGAAACGCAAAACATAACCAGACTGGGAGGAAGCACTCCCCTTCACTCCCTTTCTCTCCTATTCACCCCCCCATTCACTCTCTCTGCTCCCCTGATCCTCTCCCTGACGTTTCCTACCTGAAGTGCAGGTAGTTCCACTCGTACTCCTCCAGCCTCTCTTTAATCCTCTCTCCTCCACTCGTACTCCTCCAGCCTCTCTTTAATCCTCTCTCTCTCTGATCCCTCTGTCTCTTCTTCCACTTCTCTCTCTCCTTCCACTTCTCTATCCTCCCCCCCTCTCTCTCCATCCTACCTGAAGTCCTCGGAGCCCGCGGAGCAGATGTACTGGTCCAGGTAGCTCCACTCTCCCTTTCCTATTCTCTCTCTCTCTCTGTCTCCATCCCCCTCTCTCCATCCCTCTCTCTCACTCTCTCTCCATCCCTCTCTCTCTCTCCATCCCCCTCTCTCTCCCTCTCTCTCTCTCTCTCTCTCTCTCTCTCTCTCTCTCTCTCTCTCTCTCCATCCCTCTCTCTATCTTCCCATCCTACCTGAAGTCCTCTGAGCCCGCGGAGCATATGTATTGGTCCAGGTAGTTCCATTCTCCCTCTCCTATTCTTTCTCTCTCTCTCTCCCTCTCTCTCTCCATCCCTTTCTCTCTCTCTCCATCCCTCTCTCTCTCTCTCCATCCCTCTCTCTCTCTCTCCATCCTACCTGAAGTCCTCTGAGCCCGCGGAGCAGATGTACTGGTCCAGGTAGTTCCACTTGTACTCCTCCAGCCTCTCGTGGCTGAACTCCACCCAGCAGGACAGGAAGTGGGCGTCGGCATGTGGCGGGCACAGGCTGTAGCTGTACTGGATCTGCGCCGACTCGTACGGGTACCTACCCACAATGCCCCACACAGGAAGTGACAGGTGACACAAGAAAGGAGAATGGCAGTGATGAAAGGGTCAGCAAATGTGATATTTTCAGCTGTGCAAGGAACAGATGCTTAGTTCCTGTGCTGGCTGGCTGCATTGGGAAGCTGAGGCGTCAGAGATAAAAGCTAAAGGTCTTGCCATGTTTTGGTTCTACCTGTGCAGGTAGGAAACAGCTGATTTCATTAATTACAGACAGCCAGCCGGGTGTGTGTGTCGGACGAAAGTTCGATGGCATGGTGTGTGTTTATGTGTGCGGAGACAGATAGATGGCATGGTGTGTGTTTATGTGTGCGGAGACAGGTAGATGGCATGGTGTGTGTTTATGTGTGCGGAGACAGATAGATGGCATGGTGTGTGTTTATGTGTGCGGAGACAGATAGATGGCGTGATGTGTGTTTATGTGTGCGGAGACAGGTACATGGCGTGATGTGTGTTTATGTGTGCGGAGACAGACAGATGGCATGGTGTGTGTTTATGTGTGCGGAGACAGATAGATGGAATGGTGTGTGTTTATGTGTGCGGAGACAGATAGATGGCGTGATGTGTGTTTATGTGTGCGGAGACAGGTACATGGCGTGATGTGTGTTTATGTGTGCGGAGACAGACAGATGGCATGGTGTGTGTTTATGTGTGCGGAGACAGATAGATGGAATGGTGTGTGTTTATGTGTGCGGAGACAGGTAGATGGCATGGTGTGTGTTTATGTGTGCGGAGACAGGTAGATGGCGTGACGTGTGTTTCACTGACTTGGGCAGGTAGCGCGTGACCGTGATGATCTTGTCCTTCAGACACACTTTGTGGAAGGTGCGGCCCATACTCAGCCAATACACACTCTCCTCCTCCTCAGGCCTCCGCCGAGACACCAGACCTGACACACACACACACACATCTGTTATTTACATAAACCGTCCTATACAAAGCCTATGAGGTTCATAGTGCTATACAAGCTAAATGAAATCTCAGAGTATGGTATGTGTGTGTGTGGCTGCACTTGGATATGCTGATGTCTTTATGCCTAAGTGTGTGTGTGTGTCTAAATGTGTGAATGTGAGTGTTTCTCTGTGTGTGCATGTGAGTGTAAATCTCAGGTGACCTCTAGAGCACAGTGTGAATGTGTGTGTGTGTGTGTGTGTGTGTGTATGTGTGTGAGTGAGAGTGTCAATCTCAGGTGACCTCTAGGGTTCAGTGTAAATGTGAGTGTGTGTATGTATATGTGTGTGTGCGTGTGTGTGTGTGTGTGTGTGTGTGTGTGTGTGTGTGTGTATGTGTGTGTGAGAGAGTGTCAATCTCAGGTGACCTCTAGAGCACAGTGTGAATGCAAGTCTGAATTTGTTTGGTGTGTGTGCATCAGTTTCAGGTGACCTCTAGAGTAGAGTGTAAATGTGAGTGTGTGTGTGTGTGTGTGTGTGTGTGTGTGTGTGTGTGTGTGTGTGTGTGTGTGTGAGTGTGAGAGTGTCAATCTCAGGTGACCTCTAGAGTTCAGTGTAAATGTGAGTGTGTGTATGTATGTATGTGTGTGTGTGTGTGTGTGTGTGTGTGTGTGTGTGTGTGTGTGAGAGTGTCAATCTCAGGTGACCTCTAGGGTTCAGTGTAAATGTGAGTGTGTGTATGTATGTATGTGTGTGTGTGTGTGTGTGTGTGTGTGTGAGAGTGTCAATCTCAGGTGACCTCTGGAGTAGAGTGGGCTGCTGCTGAGGGGCGGGGCAGAGGAGGGTGGGGCTTGTTTCCTGGCGTTTGGTTGGACGATGATCTGGTAGCCCTGCATGAGCCTCTGGCAGATGAACTCCTCGAAGACCTGCGGGGCCGCCATCACTGGGGCCTCCTCGTCGCGCCTGCACAACATGGCCACCAGGGGCAGCAGTGCACATGGACCACACACACAGCACACCACACCACACCACACACAGCACGCACAGAATGCAGGAGGGCAAACATTACTGGTCTGTCAGTGCTCTCTAGACAGATTTGGGTCAAATGTACATTTACTGTTATCTGTACTACAAGCAGAACAAGCTATCAGTGATTATG
>CM050209.1:32782500-32785000 GCA_027475355.1 Coilia nasus | reverse complement strand
GTGTGGGTGTCTATTATGGGGACACCACCTACTTGAGATGGCATGGCATGTCACATGTGTCTAAGGTTAGCTATAAGTGTGTGAGGGTGGGTACGAGTGTGTGTGTGTGTGTGTTGAGGGGACACCACCTACTTGGGTCTGGACCAGAGAAGTCTTCGAATGATGAGCCCCGGTTGACCGGTGTTCCTGTGGGAAATAATACTTGATCATGGGTCACTGTCAAACCAGCATGTGTATCTGTGTCAGTCTGCCTGAGAGAGAGTGTGTGTGTGTGTAAACACAGGGTTCATTCATGTTATTGCATGTGTATGTGTGTGTGTGTGTAAACACAGGGTTCATTCATGTTATTGCATGTGTATGTGTGTGTGTGTGTAAACACAGGGTCCATTCATGTTATTGCATGTGTATGTGTGTCAGTCTGCCTGAGAGAGAGTGTGTGTGTGTGTAAACACAGGGTCCATTCATGTTATTGCATGTGTAGTGTGTGTGTGTGTAAACACAGGGTCCATTCATGTTATTGCATGTGTATGTGTGTGTGTGTGTAAACACAGGGTCCATTCATGTTATTGCATGTGTATGTGTGTGTGTGTGTAAACACAGGGTCCATTCATGTTATTGCATGTGTATGTGTGTGTGTGTGTAAACACAGGGTCCATTCATGTTATTGCATGTGTATGTGTGTGTGTGTAAACACAGGGTCCATTCATGTTATTGCATGTGTATGTGTGTGTGTGTGTAAACACAGGGTCCATTCATGTTATTGCATGTGTATGTGTGTGTGTGTGTAAACACAGGGTCCATTCATGTTATTGCATGTGTATGTGTGTGTACCAGTGCAGCATGTGTATCTGTGTCAGTCTGCCTGAGAGAGAGTGTGTGTGTGTGTAAACACAGGGTTCATTCATGTTATTGCATGTGTATGTGTGTGTGTGTGTAAACACAGGGTCCATTCATGTTATTGCATGTGTATGTGTGTGTGTGTGTAAACACAGGGTCCATTCATGTTATTGCATGTGTATGTGTGTGTGTGTGTAAACACAGGGTCCATTCATGTTATTGCATGTGTATGTGTGTGTGTGTGTAAACACAGGGTTCCTTCATGTTATTGCATGTGTATGTGTGTGTGTGTGTAAACACAGGGTCCATTCATGTTATTGCATGTGTATGTGTGTCAGTCTGCCTGAGAGAGTGTGTGTGTGTGTGTGTAAACACAGGGTTCATTCATGTTATTGCATGTGTATGTGTGTCAGTCTGCCTGAGAGAGTGTGTGTGTGTGTGTGTAAACACAGGGTCCATTCATGTTATTGCATGTGTATGTGTGTGTGTGTGTAAACACAGGGTCCATTCATGTTATTGCATGTGTATGTGTGTGTGTGTGTAAACACAGGGTTCCTTCATGTTATTGCATGTGTATGTGTGTGTGTGTAAACACAGGGTCCATTCATGTTATTGCATGTGTATGTGTGTGTGTGTGTAAACACAGGGTTCCTTCATGTTATTGCATGTGTATGTGTGTGTGTGTGTAAACACAGGGTCCATTCATGTTATTGCATGTGTATGTGTATGTGTGTGTAAACACAGGGTTCATTCATGTTATTGCATGTGTATGTGTGTGTGTGTGTAAACACAGGGTCCATTCATGTTATTGCATGTGTATGTGTGTGTGTGTGTAAACACAGGGTCCATTCATGTTATTGCATGTGTATGTGTGTGTGTGTGTAAACACAGGGTCCATTCATGTTATTGCATGTGTATGTGTGTGTGTGTGTAAACACAGGGTCCATTCATGTTATTGCATGTGTATGTGTGTGTGTGTAAACACAGGGTCCATTCATGTTATTGCATGTGTATGTGTGTGTGTAAACACAGGGTCCATTCATGTTATTGCATGTGTATGTGTGTGTAAACACAGGGTCCATTCATGTTATTGCATGTGTATGTGTGTGTAAACACAGGGTTCCTTCATGTTATTGCATGTGTGTGTGTGTGTGTGTGTAAACACAGGGTCCATTCATGTTATTGCATGTGTGTGTGTATGTGTGTGTGTAAACACAGGGTCCATTCATGTTATTGCATGTGTATGTGTGTGTGTGTGTAAACACAGGGTCCATTCATGTTATTGCATGTGTATGTGTGTGTGTGTGTAAACACAGGGTTCCTTCATGTTATTGCATGTGTATGTGTGTGTGTGTGTAAACACAGGGTTCCTTCATGTTATTGCATGTGTATGTGTGTGTGTGTAAACACAGGGTCCATTCATGTTATTGCATGTGTATGTGTGTGTGTGTGTAAACACAGGGTCCATTCATGTTATTGCATGTGTATGTGTGTGTGTGTGTAAACACAGGGTCCATTCATGTTATTGCATGTGTGTGTGTGTGTACCAGTGCTGTTGCTGCTAGTAGGGCTGCCTGAGAACTCCTCTGTTCCTCCGCTAATGTAGAGGCCATTCTCTCCACCGTGACGGGAAACTGCTCTCCTGTACACACACGCGCACACA
>CM050209.1:32740000-32780000 GCA_027475355.1 Coilia nasus | reverse complement strand
GTGTTCCTGTAAACAGTATGTTGTAGTTGTAAAATGCTGAAGTGCTGTACATAAGAGGACATACATTTATTCAACAATTCTCCCCACCTGCCTACAAACATCTTGTTGTGACTGTAGCAAAGGGGAGGAGAAGTCACCCCACCCAGCTTCGAACCCGGGTCTCTGGGGTACCAAACAGGGGCTCTGACTGCAACGTCAAAGAGCCAGGCTCGTTGGGATGGCAGTCAGAGCACACCCACAACTCTAGTGATGGTCACTCCATCACACTGCCTTCCACTTCAGGAGGCACAGCCATGCGCTTCACACACTCAGGTTTCCCTCACGCATCTCCCTCCATACTTCTCCCATCCAGGGTGCACAACATACTGATGCTTCACCCATCACTGGGGTCCCTCACAACAGGGTCAAACTAACCCTGGAGTCCCTCATATGGCTCACACACAATGGGTGGACCTCCAATGACCTCATGGCAAGTCATCCCACTTCTGACACCATTTGTAGCGAAGGGGAGAAGTCACCCCACCCGGCTTCGAACCTGGGTCTCTGTGGTACCAAACAGGGGCTCTGACCGCAATGCCAAAGAGCCAGGCTAGCGAGCCAGGCTTGCAGGCTCGGATGGCAGTCAAAGCACACCCACACAAACTCTTAATGACTTAAAAGACTACCCCTCTCTTAATGAAGCATGTTGCTAGTCTGCTTGAGTGTCTGCATCTCTCCCATCACTCTATCTGGCTGCCACAGGTGAGGGCTGCATCTCCCCCATAACCCTGTCTCACTCCACAGGTGAGGGCTGCATCTCCCCCATAACCCTGTCTCACTCCACAGGTGAGGGCTGCATCTCTCCCATAACCCTGTCTCACTCCACAGGTGAGGGCTGCATCTCTCCCATAACCCTGTCTCACTCCACAGGTGAGGGCTGCCACAGGTGAGGGCTGCATCTCCCCCATAACCCTGTCTCACTCCACAGGTGAGGGCTGCATCTCTCCCATAACCCTGTCTCACTCCCACAGGTGAGGGCTGCATCTCCCCCATAACCCTGTCTCACTCCACAGGTGAGGGCTGCATCTCTCTCATAACCCTGTCTCACTCCCACAGGTGAGGGGTGTTTGACTGTCTGCATGTCTCCCGTCACTCGTTCTGGCTCCCACAGGTGAGGTGGCTTGCTGGGTTACCTGAAGTTGGTGCTCCGGGAGGCTCGCGAGGGCCCAGGGAGGCGGAAGACCTGGGCGTCGTAGGCGTCGTAGTCCACCTGGATGGGCAGGCTGTTCTCCGAGTCCTTGGGGGCACCCAGGGCTGTTGGGGTGGGGGGGCACTACACTTCAGTCTTACACCGATTAGGCACTCACATAGGAGCTATGTAGGAGCTAGCTTTTTCCCAAAAGCCATAACCACCCTGAACTCCCACATGCCCTGACTCCACAGCCTAACCCCTTGACCCACAGACTTCCCACTACTCTGGAATATTTCATTTAATAGTGTGGGAATATTGTGCAATATCTGTATACTGTGAAGTATCATTACTTTCTTTGTATAATATCACTACACATACCGTATGATCAATCATTACTGTGCAATATTAAGACATTAATGTGTGATAACTATGCGTAATTAATGTGCTATATCACTCTGTACACAAACCCTCATCTATTGCTTTTGCCTCAGAACTGTGCAACAGCTACCCCCTTTTAATCTTTACCTCCTCTGGCACTGCTATGTGTTTAATCTATGTTGATTTAAAAGCATGCTAAAGGTGTAGAACTTACCGTGCTCTTTACTGCTCTTGGCCTTCTCAGCATGCACCTGTGAATGACAGTAGATGGCTTCAGTCACCTTAAAATGCCACTAGCACTGAAATTGCACTTCTTGCCTTTACAGAACTCTGACCTATGAGGAGTGTAAGGTTTATGGAGTTTTATTAGCATCGCTAGTGTGGAACAGCACTGTGTGTGGCATCTATGTGTATGTGTGCGTGTGTATGTGTGCGTGCGTGTGTGTGTGGGGGCTGTATGTGTTTGTGTATGTATGTGTGTGTATGTATGTGTGTGTATGTATGTGTGTGTGTGGGGGGGGTGGTGTATGTGTGTGTATGTATGTGTGTGTATGTATGTGTGTGTGTGGGGGGGTGTATGTGTGTGTATGTATGTGTGTGTGTGTGTGTGTGTGTGTGTGTGTGTGTGTGTGTGTGTGTGTCTGTGTGTGTGTGTCTGTGTGTGTGTGTTTGTGGGGGGGGGGGTGTATGTAGGTGTATGTATGTGTATGTGTGTGTGTGTGTGTGTGTGTGCGTGTGTGTATGTATGTGTATGTGTGTATGTGTGTATATATATGTGTGTGTGTGTATGTGTGTATATATGTGTGTGTGTGTGTGTGTGTGTGTGTGTGTGTGTGTGCTCACGTGTGTGCATGACAAAGAAAGGTCTATGCTCTCACCTTGCGTCCTGCCAGCTTTATCCGAGGGGTGAAAGAGCTGCAGCTGCCCTGACTTTTAGATGTGTAGAAGCTTCATACACACACACACACACACACACACACACACACACACACACACACACACACACACACACAAAATGATAATCAATACACCTGTGAGTAAGCCTAAAAATGACAGGCTCTCTGTAGGGGCTGGCCCTGTGCTAAGAGACTCCAGCTGCTCCTGCTGTACCTGTGGTTGATCCAGTGGGGCAGGTTGTAGTCATCACCCAGCCTGGAGTCCCCTGGCACTGTGCGGTTATGCAACTGGGGACACATACATACAACACCTTAGCTTTCTGTAGTGTGTGTGTGTGTGTGTGTGTGTGTGTCAGACTGAATGTAATGATGACCAAACAGCTACACCCCCACCTGGGACTGTAAACTTTCATTTCTTGTAAATATTGAACCCTTTCAAATTTCTCACCAAACTAGCAGGTACAAGCAGCTCATGTTTGGTCACTGTACAACTGAATTTAATGCCATTGTTAATAATAATATTACATATTACTAATTAATAATAATATTACATATTACTCCGAGATGATTTATAATTTATGTGTGTGTTAGGGACGGTGCCATTGTTAATAATAATATTACATATTACTCTGAGATGATTTATAATGTGTGTGTGTGTTAGGGACGGTTTAATGCCATTGTTAATAATAATATTACATATTACTCTGAGATGATTTATAATGTGTGTGTGTGTGTTAGGGACGGTTTAATGCCATTGTTAATAATAATATTACATATTACTCTGAGATGATTTATAATGTGTGTGTGTGTTAGGGACGGTTTAATGCCATTGTTAATAATAATATTACATATTACTCTGAGATGATTTATAATGTGTGTGTGTGTTAGGGACGGTTTAATGCCATTGTTAATAATAATATTACATATTACTCTGAGATGATTTATAATTTATGTGTGTGTTAGGGACGGTTTAATGCCATTGTTAATAATAATATTACATATTACTCTGAGATGATTTATAATGTGTGTGTGTGTTAGGGACGGTTTAATGCCATTGTTAATAATAATATTACATATTACTCTGAGATGATTTATAATTTATGTGTGTGTTAGGGACGGTTTAATGCCATTGTTAATAATAATATTGCATATTACTCTGAGATGATTTATAATGTGTGTGTGTGTTAGGGACGGTTTAATGCCATTGTTAATAATAATATTACATATTACTCTGAGATGATTTATAATGTGTGTGTGTGTTAGGGACGGTTTAATGCCATTGTTAATAATAATATTGCATATTACTCTGAGATGATTTATAATGTGTGTGTGTGTGTGTGTGTGTGTGTGTGTTAGGGACGGTGCTGTGAGTATGAAATACAGACTGAAGGGAAATGGACTCTGACCTTGAAGAGGGGAACTGCGTGAAGAGGCTGCTCTCCCATACACACCAGGTCGACTCCGATACCTGCCCGTCATTCAGTCACAACGTCAACACACAGCATCACACATCGCTATCATCGCACACATCCATCACTGTACACCCACACACAACACACCAACAGCACCTAATGAGTTACACACACACACACACACACACACACACACACACACACACACACACACACACACACACACAACAGCACCCTCACCCCCAGTATTGCTATCAGCTGTGTGACACTTATCCTGTAACCCACAACACCCAAACAACAGACAACTAGCTACCGTAGGCAGCAGGGCTGATGACGTCACCTCTCCCTCTATTTGTACAATTTTTGTCAGGGGTCATTTTCTTAGTCCTCCAAGACTCTTGTATTTTGTGTGAGGAATGTTTACATGTCTGTTCTTTGTTGACCACTTGAATACTGTTTATGTGAGTATGAATCTATGGAAATACACTACAATAAAGAAACCAAAATGTAACAAAGATGGCAAAAAGGGAGAAAATGGGGCGGGGCCTCACCGTTGTCAATCATGCGTTGCTTGGTGAGGATCATCAGGAGGCGGTCCACCTCGAACACGCCCACTCCCGGCGTGATGACCACGGACATCTGGCCCGTGCGGTCGAAGTTGCGGTTGATGTAGTGCTTGTCAAACACTAAGGGGGGGCACACAGGCACAACTCAGGCACAACGGTGCACAGTGGCGTGATGGTTATAACACATACTTGCACACACACACACGCACACACACACACACACACACACACACACACACACACAGAAAGGCGCTCACCATTGAAGGAGAGGTTGATAGCCTCCAGGTAATTTCCCTGAGCTGCTGTGGAGTTATGACCACAGGGGAAGCCATCTGAAAGAGAGAGAGAGTAAGACAGAGAAAGAAAGAGAGCGAGAGAGAAAGATTTGAGACATTTTAAACAAAAAGGTGTTAATGTTATTAAAATGTGGTTCATCTGCTACTGAAAGCCCATGGCTCTGTGCATGTGCATGTGCATGGTATGGTGTGTGCGTGTGTGTGTGTGTGTGTGCGTGTGTGTGCGCACGTGTTGTACCTGCTCCTCTAAGGCGCACTAGGACTGGGTACTGGATGAAGAGTTTCTTGATGGTGATGAGGAGAGACGTCCACTCATCTCGCCTTTCATTTTGGGCAACCACCCTACATCACAAACACACACGCACACACACGCACACACACACAAGCAATGACAGCGTTACATGAGGCACCATGAGAAGACATGACGAGCGAAAAGCCTGCTAAAGTGGTCAGACCTGTAGAAGTCCTCATAGAAGCGGCCCTCGTGGTCCTGACGGATAGAACCCCTCAGGATCTCAGGAAACTCATCTGGAACAGAACCAACAGGAGGAGAGGAGAGGATAGGAGAGGAGAGGAGAGGAGAGGATAGAAGAGAAGAGAAGAGAAGAGAAGAGAAGAGAAGAGAAGAGAAGAGAAGAGAAGAGAAGAGAAGAGAAGAGAAGAGAAGAGAAGAGAAGAGATCAGGACAAGTGATCCAATATCTAAGGCCAAGTGCCTGGAGTCTGAGTGACTGAGTGCCGATTGTGTTATGAGGAGGAAAGGGGAAAGGGGATCTCACCCATGGATCTAGCAGAGTAGAAGGTGCGGGAGAACAGTACCACTGTCACCTCATGACTGCAGTTCTTCTCCTAAAAAAAGAAAGAAAGGAGAGAGAGAGAGAGAGAGAGAGAGAGAGAGAGAGAGAGAGAGAGAGAGAGAGAGAGAGAGAGAGAGAGAGAGAGAAGAGAGAGAGAGAGAGAGAGAGAGAGAGAGAGAGAAAGAGAGAGAGAGAGAGAGAGAAAGAGAGAGAGAGAGAAAGAGAGAGAGAGAGAGAGAGAGAGAGTTCAATATGAAACTGCACTTGAAAGCAGGGCAAGTAATACATGTGTTAAATTTTAATACACAATCGTGTAAACAAACGTGCCAGCCAAAACAACATTAGAGTTTGTCTGAGATACAAGCACTGCTGATTTATGAAAAGAACTTTGGGCCTGGCAGTAACTGCTAGTTTATAAATACAACTAAACCTTGTGACACACTGGCCTGGCAGTAACTGCTAGTTTATAAATACAACTAAACCTTGTGACACACTGATACTTAATAAAGGCATATTAATATTATAATAGCACAGTGGAAGAGGTCAAATACTTAAATGACATGCTGCATTTAATAAAAATACTTTAAGAATAAGAAGTATGAAGACTTTCTTGCAGAGGCATATCCAAGCCTTTTCTTACCTTCCACTTAGTGAAGAGATCAGACAGGAAACCATTCACTGCCTTTTCAAAGTAAAGGTCTCCTGGAAATCACCAAAAAAAACCCTCAATCAAGACATTTATACTGTACATATAATAATTCAAGCACAAACAAAGAAATATTTAAACACCCTTTGTAGAAAAACACTTCTAACGACGCGCTGCTGATCTAAATGGGAAGGCACACACTCAAACCCAAACGGGCTGCAGTAAATTTACCGTAAATGTCAAAGTCCCACATCTCACAGCTCATCTGGATGAAGATGTACACCATCGCCGAAGTGGACCGGAACACCACCTGGATGGGAAAAGCAAGCAGTGAGTTTAATATCCGTCTGGTTCTGCTCTGTTGGTCATGGCTGAAAAACGGGCACAGGACGGGAAGTGTGTGTCGGTACCTGATCTGCAACACCTGCTTATTCAGTCCTGCACATGGGCGTAATTACGCATCAGGAAAAGGATCATTTTGCCTGCCTAACCTGTACCAGCTGAAACGCTTTATAAACATGACATTACACATTCATGTTTGTGACTGTTGTCATTAGCTGTCATTTGGTTTTTGCACTGTTTGCATTTCAAAAAATATCAACTTAACATTGTAAAAACTGAGTGACACAGTCATAAATATGAATAAAGTGTCATTAATGTTCATGATATGTGTCATATCATATTTATAACATGCTAATGTCACTCTTGTGCATATACCTTCCAATAAAGTGTTACCCAAAAGACCAGGTGGTATATTTATTTCACAGTCTGTTTAATACACATAATTTCTGTTTAATAATTTTGTGTACGTCTTGCATGCACATGTGCAGAACGGATTGAGCGAGCGGTATGGATCTGGTGTTGACAGTGTGCGTTTCTTACCCTGGTGTCCTCACTGATGTACCCGCAGGTGACCTTTTCCCCTTTGACCCACAGCTCACTGGCCTGGGCCCTGCAGAGGAGAAGGGACAGGGTGTTGGACACAATCATGGGTGTAGTGGAAGGTAAATGCACGTCAATGTAAAATCAGCGTTTACACACCATCTTATGACTGACGGTTAATGTTCAGGACATGCTGAGTAGTTTATCCACCTTTTTTTTACCACACAGCAAAACTGATAGGTATAGTTCCCCCATCTATTGTTTAACACTACACCGTGCAGTGTAAAGCATCAACACCACATTTGCACATCAGAGCTGTGCAGACCACACAGGTGAACTGGGAGCAGTTCTTGAATGTTTTGTGCATTTCTTGAATTTGAACTACAATGCAAACTAAGGTAGCAATCACGATGCTAAAATGTGACATGAATTTTGCAGAGCCGTTATGCAATACACATGCAAACCAAATCAACAGGTGCCATGACAACAGGGACAGACTGTACACAAACACAACTGTAAAACTGAGAAATTAACCAGTAACAGATGGGAGTTGAACCAATGCACGTACCTGATGCCAGCGAACTCCACTTTCTGTGTCACATACGCACAAGTACTGACCTGGAGAAATACATACACAACTGCATCAGTGGCTATCCAATCTAAAACTGTACCATTCCTCTAAACACAACACAAACACACACACACACACAAACACACACACAAACACACACACACTTCTCACCAAACTCTTCTTGAGTCTCCACATGTCTCCTCGACCGATGTACTGATCTTTAAAGGTAAGCTCCACGAGATCAAGGGTGACATCCTACAAAAGAAATTATTACATTCCTCATAAAAAACTCATCTTACTAAAAATACTGCACACTGATTTAAAAGGAGTGTAGACTCTGATGTATGTTTACTTTGCATCTTGCTGCAAAAGTAATTGCCCTTTGGAAACAATAAAGTTTAACTTCAGTTGTCTTTTTTATGGGTACTACATAATAGCAGGATGTACAATCTGCCAACCCTTTTGGCTGGTAAAATACCCTAATACTCGTTAATACCCTTAACGATTAAAGATCACAATAAAATATAACCTTATGCATAGCAAGACAGGTAGATAACGTTATATCTTGTTACTGTACAATACCTTTGGATCCACAATGTTGATGATGACGTCCTGGTAAGCACGGAGCTTAAAGGCTTGTGCCACTGTCTGGTCAACGCTGATAGTCTCTGATAGAGAGGGGACATGACAGATACAAACTTGATGATGGGGGTGAAGATTGTTGAGAGGAAAAAGGTAGTAGCCATGACATAGGCGAGAAGCTACAGCATGAAATCACTGCACTCAAAGGGCTCATTCACACCAAACACTCTCCGTATTCAGCGCGTGGCCGTATTCTGTCCGTACAATATTTTTCTATGGTGATAGAATACGCTCAGAATACGCTCAGAACATGGTTGCGGTGGGAATGGTCTCATCTGCCAACGTGCATTCTAAATGAATACGGACAGAATACGGTCAGAATACACCTACGCGCTGAATACGCAGAGAGTTTGGTGTGAATGGGCCCAAAGTCTGTTTGAATGTAACACTCGTCATTTGTAAATTGTATATTACAGAACTTATTTCATTACGTTTGTACCTGGTACAGGCTACAGAAATATGTAATTCATGTGAGAGCTGTTTGGCTATGTGTGGCTGTAGGGTCAGGGCTGAAGAAGGGCAGTGGGAAACTGCAATACCTTTCTGCAGATCCTCTTTCAGGCTCTTCACTTGCAGCAGCAGAGGACTGAGAGAGTGAGTATGAGAGAGAAAGATGATGTATTTGAGAGGGAGAGGGAGAGGGAGAGAGAGAGAGAGAGATGCAAAAAATCAATTAAATGTACCAGAAGATAAAAAAGTGTAAGTACAGAAGGTCACCCAAATGCTTGTTTGAATTAGTGGGCCTTCAAAGCAGTCCACAGACTCAGCAGATCTGAGATGGAATGGAGAATAAATAGGACCCCACCTGTACTCATCATTGGGATGTGCAATCTCTACAATATCACCCAGAGACACCTGGGGAAACACCTTTGGATTCATCATCAGCTCATCGTCTGCAAAAAAACAAAGAACAAGACTTTAGCAAAGACAGACTGAGTCTTATGTCTGTTTATTTCTATCATACTAGAGACTCAATGTGGCATTTATTAGGTGTCATTCTGATGGTTTTAATATCTTACCACTTCCACCAAAGCCTTTCTTATGAACCACCAGCTTGTATGACTTGTTTGTCTTCATCGTGATGGTCATCCTGACTGCTGACCTAGGCGAAAAGATGAAAAACGTCGCTAGTTGAGGGACAACACTTCATTCCGCTGAGGGCCTAGAGACATAGTTTGTTTGACCATACGTAATATATTATACCGTAGACTTACATAAAATATATATAAGAATCATGCAGGCTGTCTAAACTTCCACGCTGGTGTCATGTATGTGTACATATTTGTGTACTGTATTCAAGGCACGTCACAACATTAAAACATTTCGATGTCAACAACAGAAAGCATCTATGCAAATATAAATTAAGTCAAAACAGCAAAGGCTTAATAATGTTTTGACAGGGCGGCGGCGACGTCGCGTGCAGCTGCAAAAGTTATTGCTAACTGCAGTTTTTACGTTAGCTTGGTTCACTTTTAGTTGCTAATTGCATATGAGAAGTAGCAAACGTACCTTCGTCGGCTCCTACGTAGACTGTTTGTAATAACGGCTTCTGTGAGCTAAATCATTGCAGAAATTCTAGAAGAATGTAATATTTATGGGATTTCTTTCACTGGAACACACACAAACATCCCTGCTGGCTCACTTCCGGTCTGTGGGACCATGGGATCAAAACATATTCAGAAACCCCGCCTCTGAGGTGTACGCCTCTCTGTGATTGGATTAAAATGCCTGACATGTAGCCACGCATTGGCTTAATCATTTCATGGGCCCCGCATACGTTTATCTTCAAACCAGTGTTTGTGACATATCAATCTTATTTTCAAATATCAATTTTCTTAGGATAAATGATGATAGTGCATCACTAAACAAATAAATATGGACATCGATCCCTTATAAACTTTTCTGTTCACTCTAAATGTTTATAGAAATGCATGTTTCTGCTGTGCTTCACGCAATATATTTCTCTTAAGTCATGTGTTTTTCATCTTTATTATTCTCAGTATAAATACCACATAGCAAAACAGCTTGCCCGAGTCAGGGATGAGGAAATTCAACTATCCATCATCTGTTTTTCATTTGCCTTAACTCAAAGACACAAGCTCTTTATTTGCCAGGGTCTATAGATTAGCCCACTAAAATAAAACAAGAAAGAAAGAGAAAGTGTACAATAATTACATTTACACTATTAAAAAGATATAATGTTTATTATACTGTGCTGATAATTATTGTACTACTTTTTAATGCCACGTGGCCCTTTAAATACTGATCTAACAGAACTACATCAAGGAGCCTCCATGGCTGGCACTGCCACAGGTATACATGTTTAATGAAGTACATTCATTGCATACTGTATGCATGTATGTATGTTGGTATGTATGTATGCATGCATGTAAATAAATTCAATGCATTTACATGCATACATATGTTAGATATATCAAATACTAGATGTATGTACTACTCTCCATGCTGCATTGAATGTGACAGTGAAATGGAATTAAAAATAAACATAAGACTAAATGTAGACATGTAAACTCCCCCCTGTGCCTATAGCTACAGTGGCGGGTCATGAGAACAACACTGCAATGAGAGTGCTGCACTGTATGCCCAAACAAAGGCCAGCCCCCCTACAGACGCACAGCGGCTAGCAGATCTGAGGACGCTTTCTGCACAACACTGCTGACAACATGGCAGGAAACGTCTTCCTCTCCTTCGTTCCAAATCAGTCTCTCGTCTTCCTCTCCTCCGTCCTTCCCCTCCTTCTCTTCTCTCTTCTGCAGCTGTGCTCCCGCTCCCTCCATCCAGGCGTGGTGGCTTCAGCAGCAGGTCTTCTTCGTCTCCCTGTCCTGGGTCTCGTCCAGGGACGTCACTGATGCACAACATGGATGGAGAAGTGTTTCAACAAAGATGGCTTCTGTGATGACTTCGGTTATGCATATTTAGCGGGGACATATTACACTGTCAAGCATGTCTATCCAAGCTGCACCTTCCACTCAAATCTGCTTTTTACATTGAAGCACACACTATGATATCACCCTGGACACAGTTTCAGATGTGGCCAACTCTGAATTTCATGTTTTCCTCTGTGCCCGGCAGTGGTCTAAACACAGCCTAGCCTCTGAGCCCCACAGCACCAGTAAACTGCCATGCGCTGGACAGATCTTCTTAAGCCAACAATGCTATCCAAGAACAACAAACTGATCAAAGAGACCACTGAACTGCCAGCTACAGGTACTGTATAACCAATCACAGAGGGAAAAGAAAGATGGCCTCACAGAAAGCTTCAGGAATGTTTTTAAAACACATCAAGTCATCTATATTTCTGTCAGAAAAGAAAGGTCTGAGTTTCTGTTTGTGGCTTAAAATGGTTGCCTTAGGTTCATCTTACTGAGGATGTCTCCCTGACCCACGCTTCGCGTTATGGCCCCCTCCAGGTCCTTCAAGATGGCGTCCTCAAAGGCTATGGCAGCCACGCGGAAGAAGAACTCCTTCACATTCTCCCCTGAGAAACACACAGCCACAGCAAGATGCAACAGAGCCTTTATAGATGACCAACACCACATATGCATGAAGGAAATGCACCCTGTCCAGCAACGAAAGACTGTTCAGCCAGGAATGTCTAATAAAGTCACGTAATACTATGACAGGTAATAATAATCATCATCATCACCATCATCACCATCTTCATCATCACCATAAGCTTCATTTGTGTGGCACGTGCCCTACACAGGCTGAGGTTGGTGTAGCTTAAATGATGTGATGGTGTAACAGCATGTTTATTACCTGTTTTGGATGACACCATCCAGAACTCGGCCTGTAGCTCTGACGCCAGCTTGATGGCGTCCCTCTCCAAACTCGCCCGCATCTCTGGAGACTGCAGCGTCAGGAGAGTGCTCAGTCATTGCTCAAACGATTACATTCTATTTTGTGTGTGTGTATTTCTGTGTGTGCATCCGTGCATGTGTGTGTATTTGAGTGTGTGCATCCGTGCATGTATGTATGTATTTGTGTGTGTGTGTGTGTGTGTGTGTATGTGTGTGTGTGATCTCACCAACAGGTCACTCTTGGTGCCCACGAGGAACACGGAGCAGGCGCTGGGCTCGTTCTCCCTCAGAGCCTCCACCAGCCACTGCCTGACGACACACACACACACACACTCATCACAACACACACACTCATCACAACACACACACACATTCATCACAACACACACACTAACACAGCCACTGCCTGAGGACACACATACACACACACACACACACTCATCACAACACACACACTCATCACAATACACACACTCACACAGCCACTGCCTGAGGACACACACACACACACACACTCATCACGACACACACACACACAAACACTCATCACAACACACACACTCACACAGCCACTGCCTGAGGACACACACACACTCATCACAACACACACACTCATCACAACACACACACTCACACAGCCACTGCCTGAGGACACACACACACACACACACTAATCACGACATACACACACACACACACACTCATCACAACACACACACTCACACAGCCACTGCCTGAGGACACACACAAACACACACACACACTCATCACGACACACATGCACACACACACACACTCATCACAACACACCCACAGCCACTGCCTGAGGGCACACACACACACTCATCACTACACACACACTCATCATAACACACACACTCATTCATCACAACACACACACTGCCTGAGGACACACACACACAAATCACAACACACACACTCATCAAAACACACACACGCATTCATCACAACACACACTCACACAGCCACTGGCTGAGGACACACACATACACTCATCACAACACACACACTCACACAACCACTGGCTGAGGACACACACTCATCACAAAACACACACATTCATCACAACACTAACACACTCATCAAAACACACACACTTACACAGCCACTGCCTGAGGAACAACACACACTCATCACAACACCAACTCAGCCACTGCCGTCAGACAGGACAATAAAGCACAATAAGAGAGATGAGTCATCACATGATGGCAGTGAAGGTACATGTGTTATCTTACCGAGTGTGTTCCAACGTTCTGATATCCGACATGTCGAAGACTGTGATAATTACTGTAACAAAAAGATACTAAATAGCATTAGTCCAAGTGAAAAGCAGGGAAGCGTATGACTGGTTCTGTGCTGAGTTCTCGCGCGTGCGTGCGTGTGTGTGTGTGTGTGTGTGTGTGTGTGTGTGTGTGTGTCTGTCTCACCATGAGCACCCCTGTAGTACGCTGAGGCGATGCACTTAAACTTCTCCTGGCCTGCTGTGTCCCAGCTGACAACACCACGATGACAACATTAACATCTTATCTTTAAAACCCCATGCACATATTCAATTTAAGCTTTACAAACAATATCTCACATAACACACACAACACTCACATTTGTAAAGAGAAGGGAACCCCGGAGAGCTCGAATCTCTCGATCTCAAAGTCCACCCCGATAGTGGCTTTATAGTCTCTGTCAAACACATCCTTACAAAACCTGCACAAGAAATAAGCAAACACACACACACACACACACACACACACATTTACAATACCTGCAGACGAGCAAACACAACAATCTGCTAAGTATTTAAACATCACATGATCGAGAGAGGTGGGCGATGCCCTTCTGTAACATTTAATGGATCATTTAAGCAGAGACATACTGTATGCTCTATATTTCTTTAGTTTGATCTCTTGTGCTACACACATCAGACATCTACCATATGGCCTTTTAGACATGGCACAGCAGCTGGCCTGAAGCATAACACACACACAGGAGTCCTGCTGTGACTGAGGCGCACCTGTTAATCAGACATGTTTTGCCCACATTCAGGTCTCCCACCACCACGGCTTTGGACATCTTCAGTCTGTCCCAGCTGAAACACAACCACAGGAGAGCAACGTTTATCCCACAGAAACGTTCACTGCATCAGTGCTGTACATTGACAGAGAGTGAGGTAAGGGTGAGTCACTATACCAATTTCGCTTCTTTATTTTAATTCATCAATCACATATTTATCATACAGATAAATATCCAGACAATAAACAATCTCTTAACACGCACACACACCTCCACATGCACACACACACACACACACACAAACTACTCACGCCTGCTGTCGTTCAGCCCTCTCTTTGCACACCATCTTTGCCTGACTGTTCCAGTCATCTTTCGTCTGTAGACATGCGTGTGGATTATAGCACTGCCAGGAAAACACATAACACACTTGAGATGAGAATGTCCATAAATTCATACTTCTGTCGATAAGTTATTGTGTCTCTGTTTAGTCCCCCCACCCTATTCTCCCTCTGACTACATGAGTGATTTTATATCACCCGCCAGGACTGGGCGATAAAAAAGAGATCCCGATATATTTTCCCATATCATCCGATATTGACTTTTATCACGACGAAAACACTGTGACCTGGCAAAGGTGGAGGATGTAGAGTAGAGAGGTGGAGGTGATGTGTCCGGCCACACACAGGAGTATATTAGAGTACAGGAAGGTTAACGTGAAACAGGTGAGGTGAGTGGAGGGGAGGTGAGGGGAGGTGAGGTGTGTTGTATGGACAGGAGCAAAGCGGTACGGGGGAGGTAGGGTTTGAGGGAGGTGGGAAGCTGCACAGGAGGAGATGGGGGAGGGAGGTAGGGTTTGAGGGAGGCGGGAAGCTGCACAGGAGGAGGTTGGGGAGGGAGGTAGGGTTTGAGGGAGGCGGAAGGCGGAAGGCTGCACAGGAGGAGATGGGGGAGGGAGGTAGGTTTTGAGGGAGGTGGGAAGCTGCACAGGAGGAGATGGGGGGAGGGAGGTAGGGTTTGAGGGAGGAGGAAAGCTGCACAGGAGGAGATGGGGGAGGGAGGTAGGGTTTGAGGGAGGTGGGAAGCTGCACAGGAGGAGATGGGGGGAGGGAGGTAGGGTTTGAGGGAGGTGGGAAGCTGCACAGGAGGAGATGGGGGGAGGGAGGTAGGGTTTGAGGGGGTAGGAGGGCTGCACAGGAGGAGATGGGGGGGGAGGAAGGGTTTGAGGGGGGAGGAGGGCTGCACAGGAGGAGATGGGGGGGGGGGGGGGGGGGTTAGGGGGTTGGAGGGCTGCACAGGAGGAGATGGGGGGGGGGGTTAGGGGGTTGGAGGGCTGCACAGGAGGAGAGGGGGGGGGGGGGGTCGTAACGCACTGACAGAATTAGCCTTAGTCCTGTGACCCTACAGAAAGGACTGCACTGAAGCCCCTCTGTTAAGATCACACATTTCCAATAACGGCAATCTACAGTGAAGACTACAGCTAGCTAACAGCATGTCCTCTGCATTACACTTACATAACCTCCATCGCAAGAAAACACTGGACCCATGCGCCATTTGGGTGTTTTCTGTTTTGACCAAAAGGTGATGTGAGAGCTACCGTGAATTTGACTTGTACTTGGAGTTCACACTATCGTGGTAGACTTTAATCAAAGCGTGGGTAGGTGAAATGTAAACATTTAGCTAGTGATCAGTTACTGAGAGGAGTGTACCTTTGGGAAGTCACAGATCACCCTGTCTCGACTGACTGGCGGGCAGAAGTGCATGCTGCCGTGTGTCAGTCAAGCTCGCCGGGTATCTGCTCTGCCTGTTGAGACAAAAAAAAGACTTAGCAACAAGAGCATGAATGGAAACGTTATCTTCATACAGGTACAGGAAAACAGAAAGAGAGCATAGGGGTCGATCTCATTACTCTGTCTTTGTCTTCGTCTTACACCTTAGATGTGAGAACCAAGATCACACTTTACAAGGATGCTACGAAAAACACTTAGTAAAGAAACTTAACTGTTGCATGCAATTTTATGCTGCCTGTGCCGATGAGACAAAAAGCACAAGGTATCTCAGTTGGGTCAGATTAGTGTTAACCATTTTTTTCTATATACTGAAGACTACACTGGTTTTATAAAACGCACACCAGCGAATATACTGGTTTCAGATAGATAACTTTATATTAATCAAGCCAACGTTGCACGGTTAGCTAACGTTAGCTAACCAAAGGGGGGCAAAAATGAGGTTCAGTGCTGTCGACATGAACTACTTTGTGATAAAGTGCATGATGAAATCAAACAGAAGGTATTTGTACTCACGGAAATAGTTTTCTGACGATCTGAGATTTTTTCTAAATAATAAACTATGCCTACTGCCCATAACAAAACGTACAGTAAAAGCTACAGTAGCCGTATCTCAGTCACTCTCTTGTTTGCTGCATCAGAGTCGACCCCCAGTCACCATGGCAACCGTCCTGCCTGCCAGGCTACATGTCACGTGGGTGCTGTGTTGCGTGTTGACCCCACCTTCACCACTTCGCCCTTTCAGCGCCCATATGACGGCGAACAAACCACACTGCTACAACATCTTACATTGTTCTTCTGCCTCCTGTATCGTTACAAGTAAAATAAAATTAGGTTCTGGACTCAATGTCATAAGCTAATGTCTGAATTTCTTAAGGAATGCACACTGCCCGTCACTCAGACAATTATTGGGCATGTAACATAAAGTGAGTAGTCAAAGTTTAAAATTTCCCAGTTTAAAACAGTAGCCTATAAAATGTCTGTCTTTTTGTGATGTATTATATGTTTTGCAAAAGACTGACATGTTTTACGTCATCACCAGCAGGTGGCATTAGCGCATTAAAGTTAAGGCCTGAAATGAAATAATTTTTATTGCGAGGTACACATTTTCACTTATATTTATCTCTCTATGCATAAAGACCAGTCTATATGTTTGTATACCTTACTGGCTGTCTTTGTATGTCTGTCTGTTTGAATTTGTTTCCGAGAAATAGCTTATTGCACAAATCCGTTGCAACTTCACTTTCGTCCTGCGGGTGGCGTTGGTGGGTAAGAAATGGCAGCTGCAACATTGATTGCTGTGTCATGCCAAGCATGTTAGATTGTGTCTTTTTCACTGCATGACTTCATGTCTGCATGTGCATGGCACATTGTGTGGGAGGAATACTAACCAGCTGAACGTCGACCATTTACAAAGGCCCACAACAGAGCAAAAATGTGCTGCCCCCCTTGACAGTTTGCATCGGCATCTGTTCCCCACGCTCTGCTGAAGTAACGGGGAGGCCATTTCTCTTTCTGCAGAGCACTCTGGTCTTGGGGTGTATTGGCAGACGGAGAGGCGGTGCGCTCCAAAGCCTTGAGCCGTTTGGAGAGGTCCACGGCTGGTCGGGTCGGACGGGTCGCTGTTACAGCGAGCTGGCTGTCTTCTTAATGGCTGCTAAAGGTGCGATCGTAAGGAGACGATGGCTCTGCCTCTGCCCCCAGTGCTACTCCATCTCCCCAGCAGTAATCATTGCTGCAGGCCTCGCAAGACATTCAGGACAGCCTCATCGATTTGACCCACACATTAATTCCCAGCAGCCTGCTTACACAAAGCTGTGGATGCCGGAGACTGGCCATCAGTGCTTGGCTGTTAAGTATACACCGAGAGGGAGGAGGTGGCTGTACGTGTGTGTCTGGATCTGAGACATACTCAGACATACACTTGTGACAAGTCTGCCACTGATACACCATGTGACAGGGACAGGGTCTAATTTGACACATACTGCTTAAGATTAAGACATGGTGTGTCTAGCAAGAGAAGGATCAAAGCGCCTTCTAATGGATTGTATTAGTTTGTATTTGATTATGTTTTTACACAGAGGTCATGCAGTTTTAGGGACGAAGGATGCAACATTTAAAACTTCTGGAGGTGTGTTTATTTTAACCCTTTGTGTGCCGTGAGAAGCCAGCTGTGTGTAATAGACTCATGCTGAGGTCACTCTGTGTGCTGACACCATGCATAAGATTGGAAACACCAACATTTCAGATTCAAATGGGGAAATCACACATTTGAACATCAGTGTCATCTAGTTAGCTCATCTGGTGTATTTGGCTCTGTTGCTCTAGTTAGCTCATCTGATGTATTTGCCTCTACCATTGTAGTTAGTCCATGTTGTATTTTTGTCTCTATCACTGTAGTTAGTCCGTATTGTATATTTGTCTCGTGTGTATTTTGGGGTTGTGGGCTGTCCCATGTATTTGAGTGGGCTGTCCCTGTCCCGGTCCCCGTCCCTGTCCCATGTATTTGAGTGGGCTTTCCCTGTCCCGGTCCCCGTCCCTGTCATGCGTGTATTTGTGTGGCTGTAGTGAGCTGTCCCCATCCCGATCCCTGTCATGTGTATATTTGTGTGGCTGTAGTGAGCTGTCCCCATCCCTGTCATGTGTATATTTGTGTGGCTGTAGTGAGCTTTCTCTGTCCCCGTCCCTCTCATGTATTTGTGTGGGGGTAGTGGGCTGTCCCCATCCCCATCCCTGTCTTGTGTGTAATTGAGTGGCTGTAGTGGGCTGTCCCATGTATTTGTGTGGGGGTAGTGGGCTGTCCCCATCCCCATCCCTGTCTTGTGTGTATTTGTGTGGCTGTAGTGGGCTCTTCCATGTATTTGTGTGGGGGTAGTGGGCTGTCCCCATCCCTGTCTTGTGTGTATTTGTGTGGCTGTAGTGGGCTCTCCCCGTCCCTGTTATGTGTAATTGAGTGGCTGTAGTGGGCTGTCCCATGTATTTGAGTGGGTGTAGTGGGCTGTCCCCATCCCTGTCTTGTGTGTAATTGAGTGGCTGTAGTGGGCTGTCCCATGTATTTGTGTGGGGGTAGTGGGCTGTCCCCATCCCTGTCTTGTGTGTATTTGTGTGGCTGTAGTGGGCTGTCCCATGTATTTGTGTGGGGGTAGTGGGCTGTCCCCATCCCTGTCTTGTGTGTATTTGTGTGGCTGTAGTGGGCTCTTCCATGTATTTGTGTGGGGGTAGTGGGCTGTCCCCATCCCCATCCCTGTCTTGTGTGTATTTGTGTGGCTGTAGTGGGCTCTCCCCGTCCCTGTTATGTGTAATTGAGTGGCTGTAGTGGGCTGTCCCATGTATTTGAGTGGGTGTAGTGGGCTGTCCCCATCCCTGTGTCCCTCCCCTTGTTTGTGTCTCATCTCCAGCAGTCTGCCCCTCATGACAGTCACAAGGTCGGACATTAGTGGTCCGGCCCAGCCCATGCGTGCTATTCAGTCACCTACTCATGCTTTTCACAACAAACAAAACACTGTTCCACTGAACACACACACACACACACCCATGCACCCATGCACGCATGCACTCACACACACATACACATACACACGCACACATACACACACCCACATACACACACATCCACACACACAAATCAAGAATCTAATTGTGAAGTTGAAAGAATCCAGAAAAATCCTTTTAAGAAAAGGACAATCTGGTAGAGAAGGACATTCTGATAACTGCTTGAGCAACTTTGGTGTTTTACGTGGACAATCACGTCATACTTTTAATTCACATTTACTTGCAGGACACTAATTTGCCATTCCTGGTATTAATTGGATTACTGTAATTTCGAATAATACAGAAAGATTAAAATATATGTGGGATTAAAGATTTTTTGGCTCCTCTGAGTAAAGAACAGAGGGAATTAAATAATCCAGAGTGTCAGTATAGTCCTGGACTACGCCACATAATACAAGCTTCGGATAGATAAAACTGTTTATCATAGACTGGAATAATACCTAGATGAAAGACTGATTAACTTGTAGGATGTACAGTGACTCTGGCTAACAGACTAGCATTTATCTTTCTCCATCGCTATGTCTCTGTCTACCTGTCTCTGTCTGTCTGTCTGTCTGTCTGTCTGTCTGTCTGTCTGTCTGTCTGTCTGTCTGTCTGTCTGTCTGTCTGTCTGTCTGTCTCTCTCTCTATCTCTCTCTGTCTCTGTTTCTCTCACTTCGCTCTCTTGCTCCCTCTGAGCAAACAAAGACCAGTATGAAAAACAACAACATGGGGTCATAGAGGATTCATGTGCCAATTACAGTGGAATGTGTCTTTGACTGACCATCATTTCTTTGCATCGGTGTGTCCTTCTAAATATTAACACTGATGACAAAAGTATGCGATGCATGCCTAGTTATTCCTTTTCTTCCCTTAAACACTGTTGAGGGACTTTATTAAGAAGTGAAAGCATCCCTGTAATGAAATTAAGTTTGGGGAACTTCAAAGTGTAAATATAATGTGCAGTTACCAACATAACAGTCTGGTTCTATTCATAATGTAGCATGTAGCAAGGCTCTGCAATTTGTGTTTCAGACAATTATGAATCATACTAATATTAGTAATCAGATGACAATATAACATGTTTAGGTCCCTATTAATATAAAGGCAGGTGTCAAACCCAGTAACAACATAAGTGTTATTCAATTTTTATGTGTGTTAAACTGACAGATACTGTCACAGTCAGTATAATGCCCTAGTGAGAGATGTCTTTAGGCACATATAACCCAGTATACATAAGATTACTTTTGCAGCCACCTATATACCCAGTATAACTGATTTGTCTATAAGCACATATAACCCAGTATAAGTGAGATTAGTCCTTAGGCACATATAACCCAGTATACATAAGATTAGTTTTGCAGCCACCTATACCCCAGTGTAAGTGAGATTTATCTTTAGGTACATATACCCAATATAAGTGAGATTTGTCTTAAAGCACATATAACCCAGTATACATAAGATTCGTTTTGCAGCCACCTATAACCCAGTGTAAGTGAGATTTGTCTTTAGACACATATACCCAGTGTAATTAAGATTAGTTTTTATATGATCCAGTGTAAGTGTGATACATCTTACAGGCACATATAGCTCAGTATAAGTGCATCAACCACACTGACCAGCAATAAATTGACTGACAGGGTGCTGGCATGTGTCAGAAGGTGCTGGCATGTGTCAGAGGGTGCAGTCATGTGTCAGAGGGTACAGGCATGTGAGGTATGTACTCTACACTCTGCAGGGACATCATGTTGGGGTAATGACCCATGACATAATTACAGATAATTGCACCTCACAGAGAGAGAGAGAGAGAGAGAGAGAGAGAGAGAGAGAGAGAGAGAGAAAGTGTGTATGTGTCGCCTGGGGTTCCTCAGCTCTCCATCAGGGTTGATGACGGCGCAGAACAGTGGCCTGCAGCTTCTCCCAATAAATCATTCAGAGCCCAGTGCAGCACAATGCCCCCCCCCCCCCCCCCCCCACCACCACCACCACACACGGTGCTCCCCCTCACCTCCCCACAACATGGTGCTGTGCGTGTCCATAGACATACTATACATGTGTATGTATGTATGTATAGTATGTCTGTGTGTGTATCATTCAGAGCCCAGTGCAGCACAGTACCCCCACCCACCCCCAACACCACACCCCTGCCCACCCCCCTGGTTCATAGTGTAAAGTCATTAGACCATGAGAGTCACGAGAGCAAGCAGCTTTAAAAGCAGCCTACTGTATCCTGAGATGAGTGTAGTGGTCTGTGCAGCACACATTGCCCAACATGGTGAGTGCTACATGACATATCTGAATAACTGATTTCAAGGAAAGAAACACTCACGCAATCAGATCAAGTGTTCTTAGAATCTGTAATGTCTAAATCCTCCATCTTTTTTTGTAAATAATGACAGGTCACTTGAAATGGGCATCATCAAAACTGGGCATATGTTAAATGTCAGTCTCGTTCGGGGTATCTGTTTAGAAAAAACAAAATCAAAACAAAGCCGTAGAACACTGTCGAGAAAATAATCTGGACTGACATCAATGATAAAATGGCACTGCTACTGCCATTGGTCTACTACATGTAGAAAGGTGCACATATCATTACTCTAGTCATGTGAGGGTACAGAATACATGTATTTGACAGAATATATATGAACAGCTGGATTAATATCCATATGAGTGGCATAGCAGTGCAAAAGTGAGACATTCACACACATACCCACACACAAACACATATACGCCACCCCCGCCCACAACTACGTACCTCACAAAAACATCCTTAGCCCAGGCACAATTTGCATAATTATTTTATTTACTATTATTGTTCTTTTTTGTAATATATATTATTTTTTTTCTAAAGCGTTCAGGTGGTTGCTGCTGTTGTTTAAAGTGGACATCCCGTCCTGTGGTGTGGAGTCAAGCCTGAAGCCCTTAGCATAGAGGTGAGTGCATCCAGAGTCCTCACACATGGACAGGGGCAGGGCAGGGACGAGAGGGAGGTGGAGCTGGCCTGTCCCTCCATTCTTCTTTCTCTCCTCTTTTTTCTCTTTTCTTTCTTTTTTGCACCCTCTATCCTTCCTTCTCTGGAATGGATCCGCAACACACTCTTCACAGAAAGAGTCGACAGACCCCCACGGAATATTTACACAGCATGCCAAGGGACACTGTCCATTCAAACACGGTGTGTTTTTGAAATGAAAGAAAGTTGTTTTTGCTTGTTCATAGCCTATAATATTTTTCTTCTTTTCTGAAAGGGTTACAGTCTCCAGGTGTTCTGGCGTAGGTTCCTCATATGTTCGCTTGCCACGGTGGGATTACTGACTGCACAGCTGTGTTCTTCCTTTACACATACAACTCTTTTCAATAAATACCTCTCCAAAAACATCTGTACAAGTGTACACAGTGTTCGACTTATATATTTGGGTATGTCTTAATAAACAGACAAATAAACAAAACAAAAATCAATAAGAAAACATGTCCAACTAAATTCTATTGTAACTTTAAAAGTGTCAAAGTAATAGTCATGCAACTCTGAATGCTTCTGTCATTACAAACCAAAGAATAACAATGTGTGTGGGCCACTTTTATTTACATTAAAATTGGCACAGTTCATTTTCTTTTGGGAACTGGAAGGGTGTGTGCTATTCAACACTATCCAGTGCTAACACTCTTTTAGAAATCCTCACACTGACCGTGAAAGGCAGAACAGTAATTCAAAAAATGTTTTAAAGGAAATAAATTGTTAAATGGCCAACTTAAACAAAAGCTCTTGTCTTGACAATACGGTGTACAGAAACAGGAAATCATGAAACCATTTCTGAAGCGCTAAACCGTTGCTATGAAGGCTTTGGAATGGAGTCAGCTGATGTGACCTTTGACCTCAGTCCTCTGGTCTCCATGGTGATGCCAATCCAGTAGTAGTCCCCATCTTCCATCAGGAGAGACTGTACTCTAAAACCTTTTTTTTTAAATATCATCTCACAAAGCAGCTTCACTCAACTCAGGCAAACGAAAAGACTATAGAAGACAGAGCGAACTCAAAGTTATGGGTAGGGTGTGTGAGTGTGTGTGTGGGGGGGGGGGGGTGCTCACTGGGAGAAGGGGTAAGGTGGGGCCTGGGTCGGGGGTAGGCGAGTGGCTTGACTTCAATTTCCAGTGTTTCCATGTCAAACAGGTGCTTGACTATTGATCCCAAGTCCTTATGTGTGAACAAACGTCAAGTCGAGTGGTTTGTGTGTGTGTGTGTGTGTGTGTGTGTGTCCCCATAACCATGTGTGCACGTGTGTGTGTGTGTGTGTGTGTGTGTGTGTGTGTGTGTGTGTGTGTGTGTGCATCCATAACCGTGTGTGAACGTGTGTTTGTTTGTGTGTGTGGCTGCATCTGTGCGAGCATCTGTGTGTGTGTGTGTGTGTGTGTGTGTGTGTGTGTGTGTGTGTGTGTGTGTGTGTGTGTGTGTGCCTCTACATACGCATATAGTCATTCAGTGCAAACACATTAATGTCAACCTTGTAAAAATCTGTCTGGACCCTAGGGCTCTCTGCATCCATCACTCAAACAAGATGGATGCTGTCCCCTGTCCCATCACTCCCGCCTCACCCAAGCCCTTGGCCACCCCACTCCTCACAGCTGACCTTGAGAGAGAGACAGAGAGAGAGAGAGAGAAAGAGAGAGAGAGAGAGATTATGCTCTTTTATATCGATTCAGTTTTTTTCATCTTCTTTTCTTGTTTCTTCAATCTCTCTCTCTCTCTCTTTTCTTTGTCTCTCCTGCTCTCTCTAGATCTGGAGAGGCATTTTGCATGTGGCCTCCCTAACCTAAGCAGAGAACAGCACCGCATGACCACCACATCCCCTCCACCCCCCACCCCAGGCGTCCCCAGGCCCTAGCACAGGCCGATGTATTTGAGATTGTTCTGGATGATGACGTCCGTGACGGCGTCGAAGACGAACTGGATGTTGCTGGTGTCGGTGGCACAGGTGAAGTGCGAGTAGATCTCCTTGGTCTCCTTGTTGCGGTTCAGGTCCTCGAACTGCCGCTGCACGTAGACGGCGGCCTCCTCGTAGGTGTTCTGGCCCTTGTAGTCAGCGAAGCACACCGTCAGCGGGATGCGCTTGATCTTCTCGGCCAGCAGGTCCTTCTTGTTCAGGAAGAGGATCAGCGAGGTGTTGGTGAACCAGTTGTTGTTGCAGATGGAGTCGAACAGGCGGAGGCTCTCCGCCATGCGGCTCTGTGAACAGGAGAGGAGAGAGGGAGAGAGGGAGAGAGGGAGGGAGGGAGGACGAGAGAAAAAGGAGGGAGAAAATGGAGGGGAGGACAGGAAAAGAGAAAAAAACAGTCATTTAACAGCTCACAAAATCTTGATACGGTACGCCACAGCCCATAGGCAGAATATATATATTATATAATATATATAATACCATAGGCACAGTGACAACAGCCTTCACCTATTGAGGACACAGTCATCCCTAAAATATAGGCTACTGCATTTAAGCTGTCATGACCCGCAACCCAGAAACTCTGGTGTGACTTTCAATGTGCAGGTCCATTTTCCAGAAAGAATAATTTAGCACAGAGCACACTCTGACTTGAGACAGCACACTTAAATGCTTTTAACACAATAAGAAAGTGGCGCTTCATTTCCATTTTATGATTGCTGATGTGTAAGTGCCGGGGACAGTGTGACTTGGTGCTGATTTGCGATTGGCTCAGCGGTAGCCAGTGTGCTCAGGGGGCGAGTGGCGTAGCAGGCGTTAAAGGCATGTAAAGACAGTTTACACAGACTTTTAAATCAGCAAATAGCGCTAACTTTCCATTTTATGACAGCTAAGCTCAACAAGCATACAGTAGTTTACTGCGCTAAGCTCAACAAGCATACAGTAGTTTGCTTCACCCAGCTTTTTTTTTACCACTGTTGGCACAGGTTATTCACTGTTGTCTTCACTGCTACCCCACTGCAAGTAACCCAGAGCAGATAGCTTTACTGCTACCCCACTGCAGGGAACTCAGAGCAGCTAGCTTTACTGCTACCCCACTGCAGGGAACCCAGAGCAGCTAGCTTTACTGCTACCCCACTGCAGGGAACCCAGAGCAGCTAGCTTTACTGCTACCCCACTGCAAGTAACCCAGAGCAGCTAGCTTTACTGCTACCCCACTGCAGGGAACCCAGAGCAGCTAGCTTTACTGCTACCCCACTGCAGGGAACCCAGAGCAGCTAGCTCCACTCACTACAGCTAAGGGGCAGTTATTTAGTGCCTCGTTAAAAGCAGCCACTCAGTTTATCAAGCACATGGGCACTTTAAAACATCACATTCAACATCTACAAGAACAGAACATCTTTTCCCTCTTTCCTTTGTCTACGTTGGTACTCTTCTTCTAACTGTTGGAATGTCCCTGCAGCTGTGGGTCTGTTAAACTGTAACATCCCGGAATCTAGCCAGAACCAATCAGGGTACTCCTCAGAGGTCATGTGTACATGTGTACATTGCAACTGACCCAAAAAACTACCAGAGATCCTTAGAGTAAGGTCAGCATGCTCCCCCATGCATACACACACACAAACACACACATGCATACACACATACAAACATGCGTCATGCACACACACACTGATACACACACACGGAGTGAGAGAGAAAGAGAGAGGGTGAGAAAGACACACACACACACACACTCTAACACACACTCCTTCAAGGAAAGACAGGCCAACCAGGTCAGTGCTGCTTATTGCCTTGTGTTTTGTCAACACACAAGCAACTTAACTCAGACGGAAACCCACTTTTAAACCCTCCCTGTCCTTACGTCCCTCTCTCTCTCTCTCTCCCTCTCTCTCTCTCTCTCTCTCTCTCTTTCTCTCTCTCTTTCTCTCTGTCCCTCTTTCTCTCTCTCTCTCTTTCTCTCTCTCCCTCTCTCTCTTTCTCTCTGTCCCTCTTTCTTCCTCTTTCTCTTTCTTACTCGGTAACATTTGCGCTGTCTCTGTTCCATACTTCCCCCATCCATCTTCTGTGTTTGTGGTAAACATGGTGTGTGTGACGTCTACTGAATACAAAGAAGTGTGGCTGCACTCAGAGCCTGTGAGGGCAGGTGAGGGCTGTGTGTGTGTGTGTGTGTGTGTGTGTGTGTGTGTGTATTTACACATGCATAGGGTGACCAGATTTCCAGAGTCTAAAACCGGGACACTATGTGTGACGTCATGCGCGTGCACATTCTCTTAGGCATTGTCATGTAGTAGTCTAGTCTGCTATCGAAGAAAACCGTTAAAACACGGCCGCTGTATACTGCAAGATACATTGAAACATTGACTGCAAAGATTATGCAGAGCGCACCTACCATTGTCACTCACACACAAACACACACATTGACTCTGAATTACTGGAAACTTCATTGGGCTTTAATTTAACAGTTTTGTATATGCCATTGCTATAATTTGGACAGCTTGATGTGGTGTTGGGTGGAAAACGGGACATTTTTGCGTCCCGACAGGCTTTTGTCGGGACTCGGGACACGCGACTAAAAATCGGGACTGTCCCGGTCAAACCGGGACGTCTGGTCACCCTACACATGCACAGATGAAAACAAGCAAGTTGCAAAAAGCAACAACGTCTTAAATGTTTCATAAGACAACGTGCATATATAGGTTTTCTTAAAAAAAAAAAAAAAACCTTAAATGTTTGACCATTAGACAGTGTAATGGGTTAGACTCCAAGGGATCAATATGACAGCCCTAAATCTTTGCCACCTCACTATACTATGGATGACACATGGTCATACTAAACTACATTAAACTAACTGTACCACACCGTGTGGCCATGTTATAAATGTAAAACCTAGAAGAACCAAGCTGAGGTATTAACTGAGGTATTAACACATGTTGTTTATCCAGCACTCCACACTGCCTCAGTGCATGCTAAGCTAAGCTAAGCTAAGTTAAGCTAAGCTAAGCTAAGCTAAGCTAAGCTAAGCTAAGCTAATTAGCTGCGCCAGCACGTTCAGCAGGCCTGCCTCCACATGGTGACAGCAAGTGCCTGCTGAGAGCAAGCTGTCCTTCAAGCCAAACACATGGGCGGCCATGACGAGGCAGCCTGACCTCTCACCCCTTTATAGAAGCATGCTGGACACCAGAGGACCCGCCCCCTCGCTCCTCTACAACAAAAGAAAAGAACGGGAGAAAGGAAAGAGTTTGCTTTCCTCCCTCCCTGGGTGTATGAGTGGGGATAAACACTGAGGGGAAGTTGGGCGTTTGTCCAGTCTTGTGGGTGCTAAATATTTGGCAGACCTCAAGGCATCAGCTGTGAGTTAAGCAGACTCCAGGCACAGAGACCCAGAATGCACCCCCCTATATACCTCCACTAACGTTTTACCCAGAATGCATCCCTGTACCTCCACTAACGTTTTACCCAGAATGCACCCCCCATATTCCGCCACTAACGTTTTACCCAGAATGCACCCCCTATATACCTCCACTAAAGATTTACCCAGAATGCACCCCCTATATACCTCCACTAAAGATTTACCCAGAATGCACCCGCCCATATACCTCCACTAACATTTTACCCACAATGCACCCCCCTATACACCTCCACTAACGTTTTACCCAGAATACACCCCCCTATATACCCTTATTAAGGTTTTACCCAGAATACACCCCCCTATATACCCTTATTAAGGTTTTTCTTTTCACTGGTGTCTCTAGAGCACACTCCTCCTCTACTAAGGCTTTTAATCTCACAGATTTCTCGTCAGAATACACTCCACCTCAATTACTGTAAGATTTTTAACCTCACCATAGGCATAGCCACGGGTAGGCAGGGTGGGCCTGTGCCTGCTCACTTGTCAATCAGGCCCATCCAATCAGAAGGCTCTATAAGTTTGATTGACTGTTTTAGTAATAAAAATAAGTTATGTGATTGGGCTAGGCCTACCTGATGTTCTTCTAGGCCCACCCATGTTATGATTCCTGGCTATGGCCCTGCTCTCCAGAGAGGGCACGGGCTGAGCAAAGGAGGCCTCTCATGAACTCATAAACGTACGTCACGGGACCACATGATCACATGGAGACTCTGTTTTATAGTGCCATTCATAGGGCACACATGAGGAAAAACACGGTCACACGAGGATCACACACGAGGGTCACACACTCACACTCACGCGCACACACACACACACACACACACACACACACACACACACACTCACACACACTCATTCTTACTCACACTCACACACACACACACACACACACACACACACACAAACACACACACTCACACACTGCTTGGCTCCAACAACCCCCACAAAGCAGCATCTGCCTCGAGCGAAGGGTCTCTCTGACCCTGAGATGGCACCCTGGTTGTGATGCTAGTAAACTGCTCCAGATAATGTGCATACTGTGTGCTGCTTAATGGCGGAGCTGGAAGGCACTACTACGCCCCCTCGGCTCAGCGGTCACTGCGTGATGGTGGTGGTGGTGTAATTCTTCCTCTCATAACGATCCCTCCGTGCTCTCTACCCATAATGCACCACTACTGCACTACTGTACTAGTTGATGGATCTGGGCATTGGCTTGAAGTGACATGTGTGTCCATCCGTCTAAACGGATTGCCAGTGCCTGAGGCTGGTGGTTAGTGTAGAGACGGCACACAGAGAAATGGAGCTTAGCATGGGTGCTTCGCAAACATCCGTCACCCCACCCCACCCCACCCCACGCCAGGCCAGGCCAGGCCAGGCCAGGCCAGGCCAGGCCAGGCCAGGCCAGGCCAGGCCAGGCCAGGCCAGGCCTCTCCTCTCCACACCAGGCCAGGCCAGGCCAGGCCAGGCCTCTCCTCTCCACACCAGGCCAGGCCAGGCCAGGCCAGGCCTCTCCTCTCCACACCAGGCCAGGCCAGGCCTCTCCTCTCCACACCAGGCCGCATCCATCACCTCATGGAGAAAGGCTCCGGTCCTGTTTCACTGCTGACATAATATTTGTAATGTCCCGCACATACATCTATCTAGGCTGAAGGAACAAACAGCAGGCAATGCCATACAAAACAGCTTCAAGTCACCCTCTCTGTACGTCTCCTCAACAGTGTGTGAGAGGCTATCTGAGAGGTTCAGGTGTGTGTGAGAGAGGCTATCGGAGAGGTTCAGGTGTGTGTGCAAGAGGCTATCGGAGAGGTTCAGAACAGTGTGTGAGAGGCTATCGGAGAGGTTCAGGTGTGTGTGTGAGAGGCTATCGGAGAGGTTCAGGTGTGTGTGTGAGAGGCTATCGGAGAGGTTCAGAACAGTGTGTGAGAGGCTATCGGAGAGGTTCAGGTGTGTGTGTGAGAGGCTATCGGAGAGGTTCAGAACAGTGTGTGAGAGGCTATCGGAGAGGTTCAGGTGTGTGTGTGAGAGGCTATCGGAGAGGTTCAGAACAGTGTGTGAGAGGCTATCGGAGAGGTTCAGGTGTGTGTGCAAGAGGCTATCTGAGAGGTTCAGGTGTGTGTGTGAGAGGCTATCGGAGAGGTTCAGGTGTGTGTGTGAGAGGCTATCTGAGAGGTTCAGAACAGTGTGTGAGAGGCTATCGGAGAGGTTCAGGTGTGTGTGCAAGAGGCTATCTGAGAGGTTCAGGTGTGTGTGTGAGAGGCTATCGGAGAGGTTCAGGTGTGTGTGTGAGAGGCTATCTGAGAGGTTCAGAACAGTGTGTGAGAGGCTATCGGAGAGGTTCAGGTGTGTGTGCAAGAGGCTATCTGAGAGGTTCAGGTGTGTGTGTGAGAGGCTATCTGAGAGGTTCAGGTGTGTGTGTGAGAGGCTATCTGAGAGGTTCAGAACAGTGTGTGAGAGGCTATCGGAGAGGTTCAGGTGTGTGTGCAAGAGGCTATCTGAGAGGTTCAGGTGTGTGTGTGAGAGGCTATCGGAGAGGTTCAGGTGTGTGTGTGAGAGGCTATCTGAGAGGCTCAGAACAGTGTGTGATAGGCTATCTGAGAGGTTCAGGTGTGTGTGTGAGAGGCTATTGGAGAGGTTCAGGTGTGTGTGCAAGAGGCTATCTGAGAGGTTCAGGTGTGTGTGAGAGGCTATCGGAGAGGTTCAGGCCTGTGTGAGAGGCTATCTGAGAGGTTCAGGCCTGTGCTTGCCCACTGAGAGGTACAGTATGCCTGCCCAGATGCTTCAGATGTCTCAGGAATATGACTATGCTATCCATGTGAGCCTAAGAGAGGCTGAAGGCAGAATGTGTGTGCTACCACTGTGTGTGTGTGTGTGTGTGTGTGTGTGTGTGTGTGTGTGTGTGTGTGTGTGTGTGTGTGTGTGTGTGTGTGTGTGTGTGTGTGTGTGTGTGGAAAAGGGCCTACTTTTTATGAAGCCATCCATGCATGCAAGTGTGTGCATTCAGGCATGCATATGCCAGTCTTTGTGTGTGCATGTGTTCATGTGTGTGTGTGTGTGTGTGTGTGTGTGTGTGTGTGTGTGTGTGTGTGTTAGTGTGTGTGTGTGTATGTGTGTGTGTGTGTAAGTGCAGCTTGTGACTGAAGGAGGAGCCTGCGGGATGACTGTGTGTGTGTGTGTGTGTGTGTGTGTGTGTGTGTGTGTGTGTGTGTGTGTGTGTGTGTGAGTGTGAGTGTGTGTGTGTGTGTGTGTGTGTGCAGCTTGTGACTAAAGGAGGAGCCTGCAGCATGACTGGGCCGCTGTTTTAAAGGTTACACTAAACACTGGGGCGTTCCCAGCTAATCACAAGATACATCGGCAGACAAAGAGACAGAGAGAGAGAGAGAGAAAGAGAGATAGAGAGAGAAAGATACTTAGAGAAAGAGAGAGAGAAAGAGAGAATGAAAGAGAGAATGAAAGAAAGAGAGAAAGAGAGGATGAGGGGGCAAATGCTTGTGTAAAAGGTCTACTCAGGTCTTAGCGTGCTGCTGGTGCATATTCAACAACAAACCTCCATCATTACACACACTCTAAACACTCTATCACAACACACACACATACACACAAACCTCCATCATAATACACACTCTAAACACTCTATCACAACACACACACATACACACAAACCTCCATCATAATACACACACATACACTTACTCACATATACACACAAACCTCCATCATAATACACACTCTAAACACTATCACAACACACACACATACACACAAACCTCCATCACAATACACACATGCCCTTACACACACACATACACACACACCTCCATCACAATACACACATGCCCTTACACACACATATACACACAAACCTCCATCATAATACACACACATACACTTACTCACATATACACACAAACCTCCATCATAATACACACACATGCACTTACACCCACACATACACACACATCTCCATTACAATACACACACAGGCACTTACACACACACATACACACAAACCTCCATCACAACACACAGACATACACTTACTCACACACATACACACAAACCTCCATCACAATACACACACATACACACAATCCTCCATCACAATACACATACCTACACTTACACACACACATACACACACATCTCCATTACAATACACACATATGCAGTTACACACACATACACACAAACCTCCATCACAATACACACACATGCACTTACGCACACAAATACACCCAAACCTCTATCGTAATCCATACACATACCCACAAACCTCCATCACAATGCACACACATGCACTTACTCACACACATACACACACACCTCCATCATAAAACACACACATGCACTTACTCACAAACATACACACAGACAAACACACACACAAAAGTGTACACAATACACGTGCATGCACTTACTCGCACACAGACACACACACACACACACACACACATGTGTACAACAGCTATCTAACACACAGTGTGATAATATAGCTAGTCTGTGCTTTATGCGTTCTGCTGCTCTCTGAGAAGACACACAGGCAGACTTGATGGGGGGAGAGAAGACAGAAAAAGACTTGCACAGAGACAGACAAAGAGAAAAGACTTGCACATAGAATGAGAGGAAAGAGAGAAAAGACTTGTACAGACAGAAAAGAGAGGAGAAGAATAGCACAGAAACAAAAGCACACAAGGGCCATTGCCACTACACCTCTCCTCCACCCCCTCGTTCCCCCATCACCCCCCCCCCCCCCCCCATGGAGGGGTAGCACAGCACTGCACCAGCTCTCTCTCTGCACCACACCTGCAACCTCCAGCTCTCTCTCTCCACCACACCTGCAACCTCCAGCTGTGTCTCTCCACCACACCTGCACCCTCCAGCTCTCTCTCTCCACCACACCTGCAACCTCCAGCTCTCTCTCTCCACCACACCTGCAACCTCCAGCTCTGTCTCTCCACCACATCTGCACCCTCCACCACACCTTCCTTTCACCCTCCAGCTCTCTCTCCTCTCCTCCTCTCTTCTCTTTTCTTCTCTCCTCTCCTCTCCCCTCCTCTCCTCTTCTATTCTCTTCTCTTCTCTTTTCTTCTCTCCTCTCCTCTCCCCTCCTCTCCTCTTCTATTCTCTTCTCTTTTCTTCTCTCCTCTCCTCTACTCTCCTCTGCTCTCCATCACTCTCTCCCTCTTCTCCCTCTTCTCTTTCCCTCTCCTTCCTCCCCCTCTTCTCTCCTCTCCATTGTTCTCTCCCTCTCCTCTCCTCTCCCTTCCTCTTTTTTTCTCTCTTCTCCTCTCTTCTCCCCTTCTCTTCTTACCTCCCCCCTTTCCCCTCCTCTCCTCCCCCCTTCTCTCCTCTCCTTTCTCTCCTCTCCTCTCCTCTCCCTCTCTCTCTACCTCTCCCTCTCCTCTTCTCTCCTCACCCCCCCTTTCCTCTCCTCTCCTCTCCTTTCTCTCCTCTCCTCTCTTCTCCCTCTCTCTCTCCCTCTCCCTCTCCTCTTCTCTCCTCACCCCCCCTTTTCCCTCCTCTCCTCTCCTCTCCCCCTCTCTTTCTCTCCCTCTCCCTGGGCTCCCAGCAGACTCGCAACCCTTAATTAAGCTTAAGTATTAATGAGAAGCTTCCAGAGCGGCCTAATGCTTTGTTTCCACTAAACACTAATCAGTGGAGTGAAGCGACTCCTCTCTAGAACATAATTCCATCTATTTAGCATTCACCACAGACACAGAGGCCTCGCCGTAGCTGTTGCGCGATGCCCAAAAACATTTACAGGCAAAAAAAAGAAATGAGAGAAATTGATCCCTGCATGTAATAGGTGTGCATTAGCTAAAAGTAACGGGTATCTCAAAGAGGCTTTTATTCTGAACCACTCGCAAAGACAGCTTCTGGAATACTGACTCAGTCAGAGTGCTAATGCTAATCACTACACCACCACTCCCTCAACGGCTTATGTAGCCTATGTATGCATGGGTGTATGTATGTAAGTATGTATGTATGGATGGATGTATGGATGGATGTATGTATGTACTGTATGTATGGATGGATGTTTGGATGTGTATGTGTATGTGTATGTATGTATGTATGTATGTATGTATGTATGTATGTATGTATGTATGTATATATGTAAATATGTATGTATATAAGTAAATATGTATGTATGGATGTACTGTATGGATGTGTATGTGTATGCGTATGTATGATGGATGTATGTATGTAGGTATGTATGGATGTATGGATGTATGGATGTATGTATGTATGTACGTATGGATGGATGGATGGATGTATATGTGTATGTATGGATGTATGGATGTATGGATGTATGTATGTATGTATGTATGTATGGATGGATGGATGTATGTATGTATGTATGTACGTATGGATGGATGGATGGATGTATATGTGTATGTGTATGTGTATATGTATGTATGTATGTATGTATGTATGTATGTATGTATGTATGTATGTATGTATGTATGTATGTACGTACGTACGTACGGATGTATGTATGTATGTATGTATGTATGTATGTATGTATGTATGTATGTATGTATGTATGTATGTATGGATGGATGGATGGATGGATGTATATGTGTATGTGTATATGTATGTATGTATGTATGTATGTATGTACGTATGGATGGATGGATGGATGTATATGTGTATGCGTATGTATGATGGATGTATATATGTAGGTATGTATGTATGTATGTACGTATGGATGGATGGATGGATGTATATGTGTATGTGTATATGTATGTATATAGTTGGCATACATTACATCCTCTTTAGACGACTCAGCTTACTGAGCCCAATCAGTCAGAGACCACTGCAAGACATTCTATTAGCAGACAGCATTTCCACCTGTGACAACCACTGTCTATGAGAAACGACTGGCATCCATTAATTAACAGAAGCAGCGGAGTAGTAATTAAATAACATTGCTAACAGGGTTTTATCAAGCTCATGTTCTGCTTTGACTCAAAGTTTTAATTAAACAAGATGACAAATAATAATTTGTCTAGAAAAAAACATGTTCTACTTATACAAAATACTTTGTGTGTACTAAGCATTTTTAGGGTTGTATACCCTAACCATTAACTTAGTGTAATGCTGCTTATATCATACAACAGGCTGCAGAAACAAAATCAAAATCAGACAGTGTGTTGCCTCTTCTGTAATGGTTGCAGAAATGCACTCTAAAACACATGCTATGCAATCAATTTAAAAAGCACATGCTGTATAGTGAATCTAATGCCATACATTCACCACACCGTACCTCATAGTCCATGTGCCCACGTGCCTTCCTCTACCTTGGTGCACATTATTTCAGTGTGTTTTAGTGCTTCTCTTCATGTCTATGTCAAGAGAGTATGAGAGAGGAGCAGGAACAGGATGGTGTGGCTAGTGTGCGATGACTATGCTCTCTCCTCTGTTCGGGCACAATAAGTCTGGGCATGGGTGATGTGGAGCAGCAGTCAGTCTGGGCATGGGTGATGTGGGGCACCAGTCAGTCTGGGCATGGGTGGAGTGGGGCACAGTACGTCTGGGCATGGGTGGAGTGGGGCACAGTACGTCTGGGCATGGGTGGAGTGGGGCACAATAAGTCTGGGCATGGGTGATGTGGGGCACCAGTCAGTCTGGGCATGGGTGATGTGGAGCAGCAGTCAGTCTGGGCATGGGTGGAGTGGGGCACAGTACGTCTGGGCATGGGTGGAGTGGAGTACCAGTCAGTCTGGGCATGGGTGGCGTGGGCTCCTTTAGTCAGCATGGGCATGGTTGGCATGGGGTCCTTCAGTCATGGTTGGTGTGGGGCATAGGAAGTCTGGGCATGGGTGGCATGGGCTCCTTCAGTCAGTATGGGCATGGGTGGTGTGGCTTCTTCAGTCAGTATGGGCATGGTTAATGTGGGCACCAGTTAGTCTGGGCATGGGTGGCGTGGGGCACCAGTCAGTCTGGGCATGGGTGGCGTGGGCTCCTTTAGTCAGCATGGGCATGGTGGCGTGGGGTCCTTCAGTCATGTTTGGTGTGGGGCATAGGAAGTCTGGGCATGGGTGGCATGGGCTCCTTCAGTCAGTATGGGTATGGTTAATGTGGGCACCAGTCAGTATGGGTATGGGTGGTGTGGGCTCCTTCAGTCAGTATGGGCATGGGTGGTGTGGGCTCCTTCAGTCAGTATGGGCATAAGTGATGTGGGCTCTGCATGGGCATGGGTGAGGTGGCTCCTTCAGTAAGTATGGGTATGGGTAATGTGGGCACCAGTCAGTATGGGCATGGTGGCCTGAGATCCTTCAGTAAGAATGCCCATAAGTGGGCATGGACATGGGTGATGTGGGCACCAGTAAGGATGGGCAGGGGTGGTGTGGGCTCTTAAAGTAGGCATCAGCATGGGTAAGGTGGCTCCTTCAGTCAGTATGGGTATGGGTGGTGTGGGGTACTTCAGTCAGTATGGGTATGGGTGAGGTGGGCACCAGTCAGTATGGGTATGGGTGAGGTGGGCACCAGTCAGTATGGGTGTGGGTGGTGTGGGGTACTTCAGTGAGTATGGGTATGGGTGAGGTGGGCACCAGTCAGTATGGGTGTGGGTGGTGTGGGGTACTTCAGCCAGTATGGGTGTGGGTGGTGTGGGTTTCTTCAGTCAGTATGGGTGTGGGTGAGGTGGGCACCAGCCAGTATGGGTGTGGGTGGTGTGGCTCCTTTACATCACCGTGTACTGTCAAAGAGGAGACTGCCACTGTGGCTGCCAAAGACTGCCGTCACACACACACACACACACACACACACACACACACACACACACACACACACATATGTACACACACACCTGCCTGCTGCCTGGGGGGTTACGGTCTCGACATCATATCTCTCCTCTGTGTGATTCAGCAGCGTGAGCTGCATACAAACCATTCGCATGCAACAGAGAACTGAGTGTCCCCAGAAACACACACACACACATGCACACACACACTCATGGATGCACGCACATACACACACACACTCACATACAGACACACGCATATGCACACACACATGCACACACACTCACAGGAACACATCTACACACACACACACACATGCACACACACACTCATGGATGCACTCACATACACACACACACTCACATACAGACACACGCATATGCACACACACACATGCAGACACACTCACAGGAACACATCTACACACACACACACACACACATGCACACACACCCTCATGGATGCACGCAGATACACACACACACACTCACATACAGACACACACATATGCACACACACACATGCACACACACTCACAGGAACACATCTACACACACACACAGGCACAGACGCACTTACAGGCACACACACTCAGGCACACACACTCAGGCACACACGCACAAATCAACCCACTAAAGCCAGTGGCATCTTCCTGAGATCCTTTTTTCCCTCTGAAGAGCACATTCTCTGTCTTTCTCTCTCTCTCTCTCTCTCTCTCCTTATTTCATCCCTCCTTTCCTCCTCTTCTTTGAATTTCTCTTCTCTCCTCTTCTTTCCTCCATATCATATCTGGAGCTCTCGGCTGCAGAGAGCAATAAAATAGACACACACACACACACACACACATTAGAGCACAAACACACACACACACACACTAGAGCACACACACACACACACACACACACACACACTAGAGCACACATACACACACACACACACACATATACACACACACACATACAGTCACTGCTCATAGTCAACATTCCCAGATTAGGAGCGTTTGCCTCGCCTGTTGCTAGGAGACAGTCACCATGGCAACACTCTTTTTTACCAGAGGGATGGGAGCCACAAAAAAAAAGCCAGACAAAAGGACTAGAAAAAAAATTCAATCAACCTTGAAATGTAATCAGTACTAACTACATCAAATTACTCTTCTAATGTGGAAGACCTACTTTTATTTCCAATCAGTAGGTGACAGCTTTTGTTTTGTATTTGACAGACTCTGGCCTCGTGTGAGCGAGAAGGAGTTTTAGCCCAACCCCTCCTTCGCTTGTCAGGCAAAATCACAGACCCCAGCGCTTAAGGGGACCTTTGTGTCACACATGTCACTGTGTGTGTGTGTGTGTGTGTGTGTGTGTGTGTGTGTGGGTGGGTGTGTGTGTCACGTGTCAAACACTGCTGCACAGCCATCGAAATCACCAGGAGTCTGGTGGGGCTGCTCTCCATGGCATGGGTACACATTAGTGGAATACACACACACACACACACACACACACACACACACACACACACACACACACACACACACACAGATGTGTAGTGGCTCCTTAAACTCTCACAAGGTTGGATTAATGTTGTCTTAAGGCCTGGATATACTCGCCGCGCGCAGTGGTGCGCGCGCAAAAGTGACGTCAAAATGACGTCAGTGCACATCTGGCACGGCGTTCTCAAGCGCAGGTTTGCCGTGCGCGCACCTCCGATTTTTTGTAACTTGCGCGCGGCAGCCCCATTGAAAACCATAGGCAATGATATAGTCTGGTTTCAGCTAACTTTAGCCTAGTAACTACCAGCCTAAACATGTATTTTCCATTGCTACAAATCAGCTAATATTACTGGAAACTCAAAAGAAATACAAACACTGACTAAAACTTTTAGGATTTTGTTCAGTTTTATCCACAAACCAACTTAGGTGCAAACCTGCAGTTCGTTTATTAAGCTAACTTTTTGCCTTATCCTATCATCACTCATAAGGTCTAAACACTGTAAATATACACACTGACTCAAACCTTTTCGGATTTATCCAGTTTAATCCCCAAATCATGATGTAAACCTGCAATTCAGTCATGTTTCACTTCTCTAACACGCAAGGCTACCGAACTACTGAGGCATTTGACACCTCTGACGAGGAGAAGATTGCCGTGTGTGTCGAATGAAGTATGTATGGGCGTGCGGCGCTGTGACGTCACGTTTGCGCGCGCACTTCTGCATGCGGCGAGTATACACCTAGCTTTACAGTGTAGTAAAAGTTAGTGAGAACTGCATTCAGTTGCCATGTTTTGTGGTGTCTCTTAAATATCACACTTGAGAGACCTCTGACCTGTGTGTGTGTGTGTGTGTGTGTGTGTGTGTGTGTGTGTGTGTGTGTGCGCGCGTGTGGGTCTGTGTGTATGCACATGGGTGTGTGTGTGTTTGTGTGTGTGCGCGTGCACATGTGTGTGCTGTGGTGTGTCAATGTGTGTGTGTATCACATGTGTGTGTGTGTGTGTGTGTGTGTGAACAAGCCTTTTTCATTATCACTCTCTCCTCTTCCCCATCTGTTCTTCCATTCTCAGCTTGTCTTTCTCACCTCTCTCTCTATCACCTGTTTTTTTCTAACAACCCTCCTCTGCTAATTATATTCGCTCTTCGGAGGCAAACACACAGCCAAATTACCCACAGCCAAATTACCCACAGCGACGCCAGACCCACTAAACAACAAAGTTACAAACTTAGAATGTGAGTGAGGGACTTAATGAGCTATAGTGTGTGTGTGTGTTGGTTGGTGTGTGTGTGTGTTGGTGTGTGGGTGTGTGTGTGTGTTTGTGTGTGTGTGTTTGTTATGTATAAACGAGTGAGCAAGTAAGTTGGTGAGTGAGTGAAGAAGCATGGGTGAATGGATGAGTGGTAATGAGTGAGTGTGTGTGTGTGTGTGTGTGTGTGTGTGTGTGTGTGTGTGTGTGTGTGTGTGTGTGTGTGTGTGTGTGTGTGTGAATCATTCACTGAGTTGGTGTACCACTGAATAAGTAAATGGCTGGGTGAAAGCGTGATTTACTGGAGCTGTGCTGGAGTTGGAGCTGGAGTGCAAACGTGTCCAGTGTGTCTTATTAAAAGCTGGCTCTCTGTGTTAGCATTAGCCGCTAAACAATCCCACATGACCTCAACCCTTAAGTAATAGTAGCATCAGTAGTAATTTGTTACTGAACACACTCTATGATGGTGTAGTAATGTTGTAATGTTGTAGTTACGTTTTTTTCACGGCTAAAGGGCTATAGTGAGCGGGAGAAATGCAGGAAAGACAGACAGACTCTCTGTGTTAGCGTTAGCCGCTAAATAAGGCTAAATAAAGATGTCCTTGAAAAGGGTGGGAGAAATGGAGGGAAGACATTGCAGGAGAAATGAATTCAAACTCCCAGATGACTCCTGGGAAGGAACAGATGTGTGAATTACTTTTCAACATCTCTTTTTAACACCTACTTGTCACCTCTTGGTTAGGACAAAGTGGGAAATTGTGTGGGGCCAT
>CM050209.1:32732500-32735000 GCA_027475355.1 Coilia nasus | reverse complement strand
CGCCCTTGCTCTCCGCCGGCCCCGTCAGGGCGAACAGCTGCACGGCGTCGTAGGCGCGGTCCGCGTTGTGGAAGTCGATCTTCAGCGTGGCGAGGGCGCGGATGATGCGCGTGAGCGAGTCGATGGCGTTGTACAGGATCAGCGGCTTGTACTCCTTGCAGGCCTCCAGGTTGAAGCCGCCGCTGTGGATGATCTTCATCTGCTTCACGATGGTGCTCTTGCCCGAGTTGCTGGTGCCAAGCAGGAGCAGCTTGATCTCACGCCGCTGGCGCTGGCTCTCGGAGCGCAGGTGGCGGTCGATCCGCCGCGAGCGCCGCGCCGCCTCCTTCTCCTCCGAGCTCTGCCGGCATCCCATGATGCTTTGCAGGGCGGACAGCAGCGCTTCAGGCGCAGGGACGGTGCCAGCAGAAGTGGCACGACACGACAGAATGAAGAAAAGTAGACGAGAGAGATGAGTCTAAACGAGTAATGGGTGATATTCGATATCCGATGTGATATCTGGAGATGAGTCTAAACGAGTAATGGGTGATATTCGATATCCGATGTGATATCTGGAGATGAGTCTAAACGAGTAATGGGTGATATTCGATATCCGATGTGATATCTGGAGATGAGTCTAAACGAGTAATCGGTGATATTCGATATCCAATGTGATATTGTGAGCCAGGCAGACTACACTAATGCTTCACACCAGAGAGATGATGGAACTGATCAAGTCCTCTGCATCCTCCACCCCCTGAGAGCCAGTGGTGGGTTGCTGCAGCAGTAGGGCTCCTGTCCAAGGCCCAGGGCCTCAGCAGGGCGTGGCTGTGGGACTCTGCAGGGCCTGGCGTCTGGACTGGGTACGCTGGCTGTCCTAGGAGCAGGGGGTCATAGCAGGCTCTCCCCCCGAGATGAGGCTCTCTCCTGGGAATGAGGTGGGGTGAAGGGCGGGGGGGAGGGATGTGTGTGTGTGTGTGTGTGTGTGTGTGTGTGTGTGTGTGGGCGTGTGTGTGTGTGTGGGCGTGTGTGTGTGTGTGGGCGTGTGTGTGTGTGTGTGGTCAGTGGAGCTGGTGGAGCTGGGGATCGGCGTTTAATGGCGAAGCCCCCTGACGTCCTTTCCTCATGGCCTCCCCACGGTCTCCTCTGGGTCCTCCACACTCCGCATACATCCACCTCCCTCTCCTCCTCTCCTCCTCCTCTCCTCCTCTCCTCCTCCTCAGGTCGCGGGGCTTGTCCCTCTCTTCCGTGTCCTTCTCACTCTTTCTGCTTCCCTTTTTGTGTCACCTCTTTCGCTCTCTCTCTCTCTTCCTCTTCTCTCTCTCTTCCTGTGGTCGGTACACTCTATCTTCAGCTCAGTCAAATCCGGTGTGTTTTTTGATTAAGGATGTGTGTGTGTGTGTGTGTGTATGTGTGTGTTTTGTCTTAAAGTGGAGCTGTGTTGTGGTGTGTGTCTCAGTGGCGTGCGTTGCCTCTCTCATCTGAGCCACTGCAGGTCTAGCCCTGATTCCTGCGGAAACAAAGAAAAGAAGAGAGAGAGGAGAAGAGGAGAGAGGAGAAAAGGAGGAGAGAGAAGAGAAGAGGTGAGAAGGGCTCTGCTTTTTCATGTCTAGGAATAGCCAACTGAAAAGAGATTAATTGCAGAACCTCCACAATAAACATGTCCGCTATGAGTCTCCATCTCCTGTCTGAGTCAAAACATTACTCATCTGTTTGCTTCACACGTCATGTCCAGTTTCATTCTGACTGTGAGGCTCAAACACACCCATTCCAAGAAAGGCCAAAAACCTACACAGATTACTTCATTTGGTCTTGGCTTTTTCCCAGTGTCGACATTTTAAAACTTTTTGTAATTTGCTACGACATCAGCTACAGTTAAACACTTTCATCATGAAAAGAAACAAAGTCATCACACCCATGAGGTTGGTGCTGTTTGCGTCAATTCATCTTAGCTACAAAACATTGTGTTAAAAAAGAAATCTTAGTTTTCCCATCATGCATTTCTAATTGCACAATGAAAGTCCTGTAAATATACAATATACACTCAACGTCCTCCTCGCATCTTTCAAGTACACTCAGCATCACACTATGCTCCTATACCAAACAAATCAGCTCTTTAAAGCTTACACATGTGCATGCACACACAAGCACACACACACACACACACACATATACACACGCACACGCGCGCACACACACACCGCAGTATCCTGATAGTATCCTGACACTTGGGTTACATTACTCTTACATTTACAATACACTGCAGTGTTGTACAGTGCAAACTGAGATGCTGCCATTTAATCTGTGTTGAATGAAACTCTAATAGTATAAAAAAGCACATCAGAGTATCCATAACAACTGACTTGGTTTTTTTGCATTTGTGTTTATCACAGTCTGAGTATTAGCCTACATCATAGGCATGATTCAGTGCAATCCAAGCCTGAACATTTGCCCCTGTCAGGGAAAACAGCAATGATGCCGATTGGAGTTTTTATACAGCATCACACAACAACCATTTGTA
>CM050209.1:32715000-32727500 GCA_027475355.1 Coilia nasus | reverse complement strand
GTCTGTTCATTACAGTCAGACTGAGAGTGATCACATTCAGGCAAAAATCCCCAGTCCGCAATGCATTACGCATGGCTATTTACTGCTCTGTTACATTTTTAATGCAATTATATAAAATGCGCAGAGCCCTGATCATCATAGCCTGCGTCAGAACAGAGCAGGGAGAGCAATAGAGACCGCGCCTGTCTTTCCCACTCAGGTCTTCACTCATCTCCTCACAAATACATTTAACTTCATCATGCTTCTGTTTAACATTCAGGCACCTGAGAGGCCGTTGTTTGTATTTCTTGTGGAATATGTCCAAAATGTGAATTGAATGTGGTAGATCTGAGTTGCCGAAAATATCTATGGTAAAGATACAGTACATGCAGAATGGCAAATGAAAATGTTGATTACACTCCCAGTGGTTATGGCTTTGCCTATGAGCTATTGATCAGTAAAAGAGAAGTCACTATGATTTACACACAACTGAATCAAAATATTCCTTGCACACATCTCCTGTATCTTCTCTCAATTGCATGCATGAAAACGAAGAATTTTGAAGGCCCAAAAAGGGTAATACACACTTGACACCATGTTAAGCACCATTCCAAAAACACACATAGGTAAATAGCAGATTTGCTGGAATGTGAAAGTGGTCAGAGTTCTACACTGCACCCCAACCAGTGCTCTAGAACACTGCGGAAGCTGCTGCATTGCTCTCCTGGTTGCTACAGGCTAACATTAGCTGCCTGCTAAGCTAGCTAGCCTCTGCTATCTCAGCATGTCTTCAACCCTACAACAGCTGTGCTCTCTCTACACACATCATCAGAAACTAAAATGTTGCTAAATGTTACTAAAATGCGAGTCCGGATTCCAAGTTTAAGCTACTGAATAGCTAAATGGCTGCTCTGGGCTCTCTTTCCCACCACTGTCTCCCGTTAGCCAACTCTCAGAGTCTTTATCACAGCTTAGCCTTTAGCCGCCTCGGTTAATGCACTCACAGTTATAATCACTATATAAAAAAATCAGGCACATGCACTTGGCCACCCCCCCACAGGCTCAACACATCTGATATTAAATCAGGGGCCTGTGTGCTGGCCGTCTCCTGCAGCGGTCCACACTGAGCTCTGTGGCTGAGCCCTGGCCTGCCTCTGGTCTGGATGTGTTCCAGAGAGGGCGGCCACCTTGCCGAGCAGGACAGCGACTGTGTCAGACTAATCGCTTCAGGTCTCCTCGTTATTAGAGTAATCGTCATCATCTGATGTCCCCGGCTGCTTTTTTTTTTTTTTTTAATTTCATCCGGCAGCCGATGGAAGTTTGGCATCAAGGTGGAAAATATCTGACACAGAAAGCTTTATAGGATTTACCAAAAGCCAAATCTGGGTCATCCAAACAAGATGTACCCGAAACGAGGCTGTTTTTTTATTTTTATGTTTTTCAGAGACACGAGCATGCAAATAGTCATTAGGGTAATGAGACATGTCCTGCAAGACAGAACTGGGACAGGCGGATGTTAAAAGACAATCAAGGAACAGGACTGCCTCAAGAGTGCTGCTTGGCTAAAGGCTGGGCGAGGAGTGTGTGAGGGGGGTGTGTGTGAGGGGGAGTGTGTGAGCGGAGGAGTGTGTGAGGGGGGAGAGTGTGAGGGAGGAGTGTGAGCAGAGGAGTGTGTGAAGGAGGAGTGTGAGTGGAGGGAGTGTGTGAGGGCAGGAGAGTGTGAGCGGAGGAGAGTGTGAGTGGAGGAGAGTGTGAGGGGGGAGTGTGTGAGGGGGGTGTGTGTGAGGGGGAGTGTGTGAGGGGGGGTGTGTGTGAGCGGAGGGTGTGTGAGGGGGGAGTGTGTGAGGGGGGAGTGTGTGAGGGGGGGTGTGTGAGGGCAGGAGTGTGAGATGGAGGAGTGTGTGAGCGGAGGAGAGTGTGAGTGAGTGGAGGACTGTGAGCGGAGGAGAGTGTGAGTGAGTGGAGGACTGTGAGCGGAGGAGAGTGTGAGTGAGTGGAGGACTGTGAGCGGAGGAGAGTGTGAGCGGAGGAGAGTGTGAGTGAGTGGAGGACTGTGAGCGGAGGAGAGTGTGAGTGAGTGGAGGACTGTGAGCGGAGGAGAGTGTGAGCGGAGGAGAGTGTGAGCGGAGGAGAGTGTGAGGGGGAGTGTGTGAGCGGAGGAGAGTGTGAGGGGGGAGTGTGTGAGGAGGGTGTGTGTGAGGGAGTGTGTGAGGGGGGAGTGTGAGAAGGGGAGTGTGTAAGCAGAGGAGTGTGTGAGGAGGGAGTGTGAGAGGGGGGAGTGTGTGAGTGGAGGAGTGTGTGAGAGGGGAGTGTGTAAGCAGAGGAGAGTGTGAGGGGGGAGTGTGTGAGGAGGGAGTGTGTGAGGGGGGAGTGTGAGAGGGGAGTGTGTGAGCAAAGGAATGTGTGAGGAGGGAGTGTGTGAGGAGGGTGTGTGTGAGGGGGAGTGTGTGAGTGGAGGAGTGTGTGAGGGGGGAGTGTGTGAGGAGGGAGTGTGTGAGGGGGGAGTGTGAGAGGGGGAGTGTGTAAGCAGAGGAGTGTGTGAGGAGGGAGTGTGAGAGGGGGGAGTGTGTGAGTGGAGGAGTGTGTGAGGGGGGAGTGTGTGAGTGGAGGAGAGTGTGAGGGGGGAGTGTGAGTGGAGGAGTGTGTGAGTGGAGGAGAGTGTGAGGGGGGAGTGTGTGAGGAGGGTGTGTGTGAGTGGAGGAGAGTGTGAGGGGGAGTGTGTGAGGAGGGAGTGTGTGAGGGGGGAGTGTGAGAGGGGGAGTGTGTAAGCAGAGGAGTGTGTGAGGAGGGAGTGTGAGAGGGGGGAGTGTGTGAGTGGAGGAGTGTGTGAGAGGGGAGTGTGTAAGCAGAGGAGAGTGTGAGGGGGGAGTGTGAGTGGAGGAGTGTGTGAGGGGGGAGTGTGTGAGTGGAGGAGAGTGTGAGGGGGGAGTGTGAGTGGAGGAGTGTGTGAGGGGGGAGTGTGTGAGTGGAGGAGAGTGTGAGGGGGGAGTGTGAGTGGAGGAGTGTGTGAGGGGGGAGTGTGAGAGGGGAGTGTGTGAGCAAAGGAGTGTGTGAGGAGGGAGTGTGAGAGGGGGGAGTGTGTGAGTGGAGGAGTGTGTGAGGGGGGAGTGTGTGAGGGAGTGTGTGAGGGAGTGTGTGAGGGGGGAGTGTGAGAGGGGGAGTGTGTAAGCAGAGGAGTGTGTGAGGAGGGAGTGTGAGAGGGGGGAGTGTGTGAGTGGAGGAGTGTGTGAGGGGGGAGTGTGTGAGTGGAGGAGAGTGTGAGGGGGGAGTGTGAGTGGAGGAGTGTGTGAGGGGAGGAGTGTGAGAGGGGGAGTGTGTGAGCAGAGGAGTGTGTGAGGAGGGAGTGTGAGAGGAGGGAGTGTGTGAGGGGGGAGTGTGAGAGGGGGGAGTGTGAGTGGAGGAGAGTGTGAGCGGAGGAGTGTGTGAGGAGGGAGTGTGAGAGGGGAGTGTGTGAGCAGAGGAGTGTGTGAGGAGGGAGTGTGTGAGGAGGGAGTGTGTGAGTGGAGGAGTGTGTGAGGGGGGAGTGTGTGAGCGGAGGAGAGTGTGAGGGGGGAGCGTGTGAGTGGAGGAGAGTGTGAGGGGGGAGTGTGAGAGGGGGGAGTGTGAGTGGAGGAGAGTGTGAGGGGGGAGTGTGAGAGGGGGGAGTGTGAGTGGAGGAGAGTGTGAGGGGGGAGTGTGAGAGGGGGGAGTGTGTGAGGAGGGAGTGTGAGAGGGGGGAGTGTGAGTGGAGGAGAGTGTGAGGGGGGAGTGTAAGCAGAGGAGTGTGTGAGGGGAGGTAAAATAATCTGTGATGGTCTGTCATGAATGAGGAGTGTGTGTGTTGAGAGCATTTGTTAGGTTGTAAGCTAAAGGCACCAATCCACTCACACACTCATGTAGCTACACACACTCATGTAGCTACAATCCACTCACACACTCATGTAGCTGCAATCCACTCACACACTCATGTAGCTACACACACTCATGTAGCTACACACACTCATGTATAGGGTGACCAGACGTCCCGGTTTGACCGGGACAGTCCCGATTTTTAGTCGCGTGTCCCGAGTCCCGACAAAAGCCAGTCGGGACGCAAAAATGTCCCGGTTTTCACCCAACACCACATCAAGCTGCCCAGATTACAGCGATCGCATATACAAAACTGTTAAATTAAAGCCTAATGAAGTTTCCAGTAGTTCAGAGTCAATGTGTGTGTGTGTGTGAGTGACAATGGTAGGTGCGCTCTGCGAAATCTTCGCAGTCAATGTTACAATGTATCTTGCAGTATACAGCGGCCGTGTTTTAACGGTTTTCTTCGATAGCAGACTAGACTACTACACGACAATGCCTAAGAGAATGTGCACGCGCATGACGTCACACATAGTGTCCCGGTTTTAGACTCTGGAAATCTGGTTACCCTACTCATGTAGCTACAATCCACTCACACACTCATGTAGCTACACACACTCAAGTAGCTACATTTCTGCCCTAGACATGAAATAGTACTGACAGGAGGCCTGAATTATATGGCACATATACAGATGCAAGGGTAGGTGCTCTCAAACTCAGGAAGGTTGTAGTTGTCTTTGGGTACGTGTCAAATATGGGTAAAAATGGGTATAAATATTGTCTTATTTACACAAGTTTATTGCACCATGTCCAGTTAACACAGACACGTTTCGACGTTAAGCCGTCCTCAGTGTGTGTAAGCAAGAGAGTGCAGTCTTTTCAACTTCATCAAATATACAGATATGACCAACACAATATGACCCTGCAAAAAAGCCACTGAAAGGCTCAGTGTTGTAACCACACAACCGTCTTAGCGCTCTGTTGTTCTGTGTCCTAAAAAAGTGCTTTGTGATTTAACAGATTCCTGGCACACTCTGGCCTGGCCAGGCCTTTGTGTCGCAAAGGCCTGCTGTCCTACAGTACACTAATCTCAGGCCAGGCTACAGCCACAGAAAGACCTACTGTCCTAAACTACACTAATCTCAGGCCAGGCTACAGCCACGCAAAGACCTGCTGTCCTAAACTACACTAATCTCAGGCCAGGCCACAGTCACAGAAAGACCTGCTGTCCTAAACTACCCTAATCTCAGGCCAGGCTACAGCCACGCAAAGACCTGCTGTCCTGCACTAATCTCAGGCCAGGCTACAGCCACGGAAAGACCTGCTGTCCTGCACTAATCTCAGGCCAGGCTACAGCCACAGAAAGGCCTGCTGTCCTAAACTACACTAATCTCAGGCCAGGCCACAGCCACGCAAAGACCTGCTGTCCTGCACTAATCTCAGGCCAGGCTACAGCCACGGAAAGACCTGCTGTCCTGCACTAATCTCAGGCCAGGCTACAGCCACGCAAAGCCCTGCTGTCCTGCACTAATCTCAGGCCAGGCTACAGCCATGCAAAGACCTACTGTCCTGCACTTATCTCAGGCCAGGCTACAGCCACGCAAAGACCTACTGTCCTGCACTAATCTCAGGCCAGGTGAGAGAGGGTGTGTATTCATGAGTGGCGTCTGGGGAGGGGGACGGGGCAGGTAGTGCTGGCGGGGGAGGGGGGGTCTGACGTTGGGTGATTCATGAGAGTTGAGCAGGTGCCATAGGCCTGCATCTGCTGTTCACCCAAGCCCCCCTTCCCCACCACCCCAACCCCCATGCCTGCCCCCCCCCCCCAAAAGCCTCTGATCCGCCCTGAACCAGCGCAAACCAGCAAACGGCCTCCGCTCCCCTTTCATGCGCCCATCTCTCCGTGGGCACACACTGTACCTCGTTAGGGTATTAATGATCACCTGATCACCTGAGCTTAATTAGGGCTGGAACGGGGGCGTGCAAAGGGCTCTGGTGGGTATTTTTTTTATAACTCTGGGAGCGCAGCAGGAGGGCAATCATTAACTGCCATTCTGAGGGCCCCTACATAATTAACACACATGGACACACACACACTAGACCTACACACACTGCCACAAACACACTCACACTAGACCTATATGCTCAGCCACACACACACCACGTTTAACACATACACATACTAGACCTATATGCTCTATCACAAACACACAAAAGGTTTAACACACACACTACACCTATATGCTCCCATATCCCACATTCCCATTAGTGAACATTAAGGGTGCTAACAATTCTAGCGTGAAGGGAGGTTGTTATTTGTGTTTTTATCTATGTTTGAGTTTTACTGAACCCGGTGTTGTGGTCCTCTGACAAACCACAGTAATATACTGCAAGATTCTGGTTGTATTAGCTAAAATCTATTGGTTCTATCTGTGCCCTTAATACAGGTGGTTATACCTTATTTTAGCCTGTCTGCATGGGTTAAAACATGTGTGCTAACTACAATTAGCTGGGTTTGCTAATGGGTGAGCTGGGTTTGCTAATGGGTGAGCTGGGTTAGCTAATTGGTTAGCTGGGTTAGCTAATGGCTGAGGGAGTTTTACTTTCTGACGGCAGATTGGCCATCTGTGATGTGTCCTGAGCAGTGAGGATGTGGACATCCCTGTGTCCTAGTCAGCAATAGGGAAGTGGACATCTCTGTGTCCTAGTCAGCAATAGGGAAGTGGACATCCCTGCGTCCTAGTCAGTGGGGAAGTGGACATCCCTGTGTCCTGAGCAGTGGGGAAGTGGACATCCCTGCGTCCTAGTCAGTGGGGAAGTGGACATCTCTGTGTCCTAGTCAGCAATAGGGAAGTGGACATCCCTGCGTCCTAGTCAGTGGGGAAGTGGACATCCCTGTGTCCTGAGCAGTGGGGAAGTGGACATCCCTGTGTCCTAGTCAGTGGGGAAGTGGACATCCCTGCGTCCTAGTCAGTGGGGAAGTGGACTTCCCTGTGTCCTGAGCAGTGGGGAAGTGGACATCCCTGTGTCCCTGTCAGTGACAGGCCTGTGAGACACCAAACAATCCTCACGGAGCTGACAGTCTCTCCTTCAAAACAGCAGCGCAGGGCCTGCGGCGACAGGCACGATTCACACAAAAGACTCCAGCGGGGCTTTGACAGCTACGGCCACTGCAGTCGCAACAGCTTTTTGGGGCGATGCTCATTCCAGTGTCCTTGATTGAGGATTGAGAGGCTGCCTGCTCTTCATCCTGTGTGAGGCCTCTCCATCGCTCTGCCCGCACCACTGCCTACCCAGCATGCAATGGGAGCGATACTGCCTACCCAGCATGCAATGAGAGCGATACTGCCTACCCAGCATGCAATGGGAGTGATACTGCCTACCCAGCATGCCCCGGGATGGACACGGTTTACCCAGCATGCCCCGGGACGGACACGGTTTACCCAGCATGCCCCGGGACGGACACAGTTTACCCAGCATGCCCTGGGACGAACACGGTTTACCCAGGATGCCCCGGGACGTACATGGTTTACCCAGCATGCCCCGGGACAAACACGGTTTACCCAGCATGCTTCGGGAGGAACACTCTCTACCCAGCATGCCCCGGGACGAACACTTCCTGCCCAGCATGCACCGGGACAAACACTTCCTGCCCAGCATGCCCCGGGAGGGGCACTGCCTACCCAGCATGCACTGGGAAGAACACGGTTTACCCAGCGTGACCCTATGGGCACCGCCCCACTTCAAGCCATCAAAATGCTGGCACCAACTCCCCTCTCTGCAGCACACACACACACAAATACAAACGCACACACACACACCCCTCACACACACACATACACACTCACACACAGACACACACACACAACAGTCTGGCTTTGTACGCTAAATAGGCGGTTATGTAAGCACTGTGAAAGGCGCAATGGCATCTCTGTCCTATTGATGAATGCCTTGCGTAAGGCCCCGCCACTGACTTTCAGTGGTGCACCCAGGACATGACTCCATACACTGCAACCTCTGACCAAAATAACATACACATGGAGATAAACACACATCAACACACACTCAAATATGCTTATACTTCCACTTCCACAATATACTGGAACATAGTCACTTTGATGCATACACATCTATGCACACACATTCAGACACTCATGAGCCATACAAACCCAGTCAAATGTACATATATACCCATTAATACAAACGCTTAAACTCATACACACACACACAGACACATGGAGAAACAATTTTGAAAATGTCAAGCAATTTTAGATAGGCCTGGCAAGGCAAGGCAGAAAGGCAAGGCTGTAGTATTTTTCCCCAATACAGACACACACACACACATACAAATGTAGTTGCTGCATGACCTAGAAACATATTGCAGGAGAGTACCACCGGCCGACAGACACGTTCTGGTGAAATCCCTCCAGCCAGAGGGAAATCAAAGGGGATGAGACCTGCAAGGGGAGGGGGAGGGGACCTACGGGTCTCACACAGCACCTGGCCTGCCATGTTTCTGGTTGCTAAGGGGCTTGTCTCACAGGGCCGACGGTGTTTAAATAAGGGCAGGTTTTTTTGTAATGTACGGTTGGTGCTTGTTAGTTAAGGAGGAGTGTCTGTACTGCTCCGTCCGAACAAACCTTTCATCATCTGCTCTTGCGCTGAATTTATTTGGGTTCGCGGCGATGGCACTTAGTGGCCGTCCCCTGGCGGCGGGATGAAAGGGCCCCTTCAGTAGGGACCTGCCTGATCAGGGCCTCTTCAGTAGAGACTTGGATGAGTAGGGCCCCTTCAGTAGGGACCCGCCTGAGCAGGGCCCCTTCAGTAGGGACCTGCCTGATCAGGGCCTCTTCAGTAGGGACCCGCCTGAGCAGGGCCCCTTCAGTAGGGACCCGCCTGAGCAGGGCCCCTTCAGTAGGGACCCGCCTGATCAGGGCCTCTTCAGTAGGGACCCGCCTGAGCAGGGCCCCTTCAGTAGGGACCCGCCTGAGCAGGGCCCCTTCAGTAGGGACTTGGATGAGGAGGGCCCCTTCAGTAGGGACTTGGATGAGTAGGGCCCCTTCAGTAGGGACCCGCCTGAGCAGGGCCCCTTCAGTAGGGACTTGGATGAGTAGGGCCCCTTCAGTAGGGACCCGCCTGAGCAGGGCCCCTTCAGTAGGGACTTGGATGAGTAGGGCCCCTTCAGTAGGGACTTGGATGAGTAGGGCCCCTTCAGTAGGGACCCGCCTGAGCAGGGCCCCTTCAGTAGGGACTTGGATGAGCAGGGCCCCTTCAGTAGGGACTTGGATGAGCAGGGCCCCTTCAGTAGGGACCCGCCTGAGCAGGGCCCCTTCAGTAGGGACCCGCCTGAGCAGGGCCCCTTCAGTAGGGACTTGGATGAGCAGGGCCCCTTCAGTAGGGACTTGGATGAGCAGGGCCCCTTCAGTAGAGACTTGGATGAGCAGGGCCCCTTCAGTAGAGACTTGGATGAGCAGGGCCCCTTCAGTAGGGACCCGCCTGAGCAGGGCCCCTTCAGTAGGGACTTGGATGAGCAGGGCCCCTTCAGTAGGGACTTGGATGAGCAGGGCCCCTTCAGTAGAGACTTGGATGAGCAGGGCCCCTTCAGTAGAGACTTGGATGAGCAGGGCCCCTTCAGTAGAGACCTGGATGAGCAGGGCCCCTTCAGTAGAGACTTGGATGAGCAGGGCCCCTTCAGTAGAGACCTGGATGAGCAGGGCCCCTTCAGTAGAGACCTGGATGAGCAGGGCCCCTTCAGTAGGGACTTGGATGAGTAGGGCTCCCATGCACTGACTCAGGGCCTAATCAGAGATGTGTATTGGGTCTGCAGAAATGTGTGTGTGTGTGTGTATGTGTGAGAGTGTGTGTATGAGTGTGTGTAGGTGTGTGTGTTTGTGTGTCAGAGTGTGTGTGTGTATGTGTGTGTGTGTGTGTGTGTGTGTGTGTGTGTGTGTGTGTGTGTGTGTGTGTGTGTGTGTGTGTGTGTGTGTGTGTCAGAGTGTGTGTGTGTGTGTGTCAGAGTGTGTGTGTTAGTGTGTGTGTGTGAAGGAGAGAGAGAATGTTTGTGTGTGTGTGTGTGTAGATGAGCCTCGCTCAGGGTCGGCCAAGGGAGCACCAGGGGACTAGGAGGAGACACACACGATACACTCGATACACTCAGGAGATCTGATACACAGGAGGTCTGTCTGGAGACTCCTCTTTGTCACTGGTTCTTTCTTACGGTAGAGCTTGCTGGACTCTCATGTAGCGTCATTAGCTTTGAAGCTAATGGTGAAACACCTGTGGCTTAGTGACCGGGATGTATAGGCTTGTACAACATGTGCAAAAGAGGTGTGTGTGTGTGTGTGTGTGTGTCTGTGTGTGTGTGTGTGTGTGTGTGTGTGTGTGTGTGTGTGTGTGTGTGTGTAAAGCTTTTCAGGACACAGATCCTCGTTTTTGCTAGGTTTTTGAGATAGTCCAGTATAACAAATGGATTTCTGAGCAATAGTATACATCACAGCAAACTAATGCCCTCAACACAAACATTTGGCACACAATGACACAGTTGACTGTGTACAAATCGAAATGTCTTGGCCCAGGGGCAATCCGATAGGGGTAACCGAGTTTGCGAATGTTCACATAGATGACTGGAGGACAGCACAGGAGATATAGTCTGTAGAGAGTTTTAGAAAGAGACTTTAGGCGCCAGCACAGCTACGGTGCAATTTCTTCAATTCATCTTTTATTCCCTCGTCAGCCCCTCAGTGAACCTCTCAGCGCCCTTCCAGCATCTCACCACTCTACCGCTCTCTTCATCCATCCCTCTATCTTCATCTTTCTATCCGTCTCCCCTCACCACTCTACCGCTCTCTTCATCCATCCCTCTATCTCCATCTTTCTATCTGTCTCCCCTCACCACTCTACCGCTCTCTTCATCCATCCCTCTATCTTCATCTTTCTATCCGTCTCCCCTCACCACTCTACCGCTCTCTTCATCCATCCCTCTATCTTCATCTTTCTATCCATCTCTCCTCCCTTCTGTGCTCCTCTCCATTCCTCTCTCTCTCTTTCATTCGCTCTCTCCATCCTCTTGTGTTTCCTTCATTAATTATTCCCGTGATGAGGTGCTCATCCATCTCAGAGCAGCGTGACTCATGCCCCATCTTTGCCATGGATAATGGCCTGGTCCTCTCGGCCGTTTGATAGGACAGATGCCCTGGCAGCAGATTAATTACGTGGACGAGCATCAGCAGTGTACTTAATGGGCTCGCTCCGCAGGGCTGCACGCGGACTCCCAGCCCACCAATGAAAATAGCAGCGGATCATGGATACCGCCAGCGGCCAGTGGCCAGCGGCCGAGTACAGAGAGCCTGGTCAGTGTGCAATGTGTAGCAGCAAACCATGGATGATGCAAACGGTGGCCATTTGCAGAGTCGTGTCACTGTGTTTTGCCTGCTGGTCTCTGGGTCTGAGAGCTCTGTGGCTGGAGAGCAAACTGAACCGCCACCAAAGTGCCTCTTTTTTTGCATGCAACATTCAGCTGCCTCTACCCAGATAAGAAAGTTCCTCTATTCAGCGGGCTTGTTTATCAGGAAAAGGAACCTTTGTTGAAATAACTCACAAAAGCCTGCTCCACATATTTCAACTGCCTCGAAATCGCTCGGAAACTGCCATTTGCCAGACACAAAATGACTCGGCTCAGACTGTCTGTTCTACAGAGAAAACATCTGTGTCACGACACTACACTTGTCAGTTTTTATCAAACAATTTTAATGAAAACCGTGTGTGGAGGACTCTACATTTCTCTCTCTCTTTCTCTTTCGCTCTATCCCTCTCTGTCTCTATCTCTGTCCCTCTTTCTCCCTCTCTCTCTCCCTCTCTGTCTCTCTCTCTCTCTCTCTCTCCCTCTCTCTCTGTCTCTCTTTCTCTCTCTCTCTCTCCTTCTCTGCAGCTGGCCAGTCACATCACATTTTGTTGGACAAGCCATACTCTGAAATGTCTTAATTATCTAAATCTCTTAATTAATGTTTTTTTCTGCCTGGTGCCGTCATGCCCCCACTCCTACTCCAAATACAGCGACATCACCAGCACAGCCATCCCTAGTTACAGATAGATATTAAATATTTATGTGTTAAATACTTAACGGACCCCACTGACCATTTCTATGGTTAGAGATGTACGTAGCATCTGCTGCACCTCCATCAGTGTGCCAGTGCAGTACTGCTGAGATGCTAATACACATCATATCTGTCACATCATAGCAGTAGTAATGATGTCTTAAGGTTATATCTGTCACATCATAGCAGTAGTAATGACGTCTTAAGGTTCCTAGGGCATTTTTATGTTGCCTACTTGTGTTTCTATGGTGTTGCTCTCAGGAGAGTATTCTAAAGATAAAGTCAGCTCCATAGCTGAGGCATATTACATGTGTGCAGGTGTATAGATATTAAATATTATATCACACGCGTGCAGATGAGTAGATATGAGATATTATATCACACATGTGCAGATGAGTAGATATGAGATATTATATCACACGTGTTGGTGTATAGATATGAAATATTACTGTATATCACATGTGCAGATGTGTAGTTATGAAATATTATATCACACGCGTGCAGATGCATAGATATGAGATATTATATCACACGTGTGTGGTGCATAGATATGAGATATTATATCACATGTGTGTGGTGCATAGATATGAGATATTACTGTAT
>CM050209.1:32692500-32702500 GCA_027475355.1 Coilia nasus | reverse complement strand
AGAGCACAGCAGGTCACACCCACACACACACACACAGCAGGTCACACCCTGTCATATGTCCTACAGCACTGACAATAGCACAACTGTGTGAGCCCAGAGAGGAGACAAACCGCCTGTCTGTGTGTGTGTGTGTGTGTGTGTGTGTGTGTGTGTGTGTGTGTGTGTGTGTGTGTGTGTGTGTGTGTGTGTGTGTGTGTGTGTGTGTGTGTGTGTGTGTGCCCGTGTGTGTGTTACCTTCACTATCTTGAGTTGTTGTAGTGAAAGTGAAATGGCAATAGTCATGGCCTTCTGCAATAGTTGACAGTATAACTTAAAACATCTGCTACATCTCATCTCACTCCTTCTCCCTCCTTCCTTCTTTCTCTCACTTTGTCTTTTCGTTATATTTACCATCCCCTTGACACACACACACACCCTCCCCACACACACCCACACACACACATACACACATACATCCCTTCCCCACACACCCACACCCACACCCACACACACACACACTCACACAGATACACACACACACACACACACACACACACACACACACACACACACACACACACACACACACACACACTCACACTTCTTCTATGGTGTGACTGGGGAGGCAGAAGTGTAGCTAACAGGGGGACTGTGTGGACACACCTGACTTCCTGTCCTTCACCCAGGGGCCCCTAGTCCAGTCCACACATAAACACACACACACACACCACACACCACACACACATACACACACATCACAGCGTGTCTGACTCCCCAGGTGCTCTTAGTCCAGTCCAGTGCGGCCCTGCACACATAAACAGACACACACACACACCACACACACACACACACACACATCACAGCATGTCTGACTCCCCAAGGTGCTCTTAGTCCAGTCCAGTCCTGCCCACCAGCCTGCCCACAGCTCCGCAGCCCATCACAAGCACTTTACAACACACAGCAGTACACTACCTCCTCCCTCAGCACCCACCAGCCTGCCCACAGCTCCTCAGCCCATCACAAGCCCATCACAACACACAGCAGTACTCTGCCTCAGCACCCAGCACCCAGGACCTGTGCCCAGAGCTCCTCAGCCCATCACAAGCCCATCACAACACACAGCAGTACTCTACCTCCTCCCACAGCACCCACCAGTACACTGCCCCAGCTCCCACCAGTACACTGCCTCAGCTCCCACCAGTACACTGCCTCAGCACCCACCAGTACACTGCCTCAGCACCCACCAGTACACTGCCTCAGCTCCCACCAGTACACTGCCCCAGCACCCAGCACCCAGCACCTGAGCCCAGCACCAGGCAGACACTGTGGGTGCTATAATGTTGGGCTTCCTGAAGCCTATTACCAGACAGGACTGTGAAGATGACAGAAAATGAGTTGGGGAGAGAGGAGAGATGTGTTCCAGAAGTGATCCCCAGAGTTGAAGCTGTGTGTCTCCGAGGGCAGTTGGACCCGTATGTGGTACAGGTCCTGATTCTACTACAACTACCACTTAGGCCTGTATGTGGTACAGGTGCTGATTCTACTACCACTGCCCTGTGGGCACTTAGGCCTGTATGTGGTACAGGTGCTGATTCTACTACCACTGCCCTGTGGGCACTTAGGCCTGTATGTGGTACAGGTGCTGATTCTACTACCACTGCCCTGTGGGCACTTAGGCCTGTATGTGGTACAGGTGCTGATTCTACTACCACTGCCCTGTGGGCACTTAGGCCTGTATGTGGTACAGGTCCTGATTCTACTACCACTACCACTTAGGGCTGTATGTGGTACAGGTCCTGATTCTACTACCACTACCACTTAGGCCTGTATGTGGTACAGGTCCTGATTCTAATGCCACAGCTCCCATCTTTGTATAAAGGTTTGCTTCTTATAAAAGCTTTTGTTGAATTTTGTTGGTGGTGGTCATCTTTTATGATTGTCTCCTATTTGCATGGTGATGGGTTAGCTGGACATGCCTGTCCCTCTCTCTAGCTGATCAGACTTGTCATTATGTCGTTTTGTCAGAAACGAATGTACAGACAACTTTAATAACAAAAATGAAGCTGCCTTTTATCAAAACAATAGCTATTGATACATTAACTAGGCTAGTCTGGTGGCTAATTGCTAGCTTTAACATGCCCTGATTTTAGCATATCGATATTTTTTATAGTTTCACATTCTTTTGACTGTATTACAAACATATATTGTTTTGCTTGTTTTCAAATGCAATTGCTCCAATTGAGTTAATGACCATGGAGATTTTACAGAGTTAAAATGTAATAGCTTGCCACTAAAGCCACCGACTGGCTAATAGCCATAGCAGCTATCTATTAATGTAAGTACAGGCAATGTAGAAGTGCAAATGTATGAATAAATCAAAAGCATTAATACATTGGAAAATCTATACCACACAACTCTGACAGATGGCTATGGACAGGTGACTAATACAATCACTGAAACTTATGGGAATCAGTACAAATGCTAACATATATAAATCTGGTTTTCTTTCTTTCTTGTTCTTGTGCTAGTTCGGCTCTTCTCTGTGTCAAGGCCGTACAGACTGGTAGCGTAAGCAAGTCTTTTATCGGCCGACTGGTGAGAGACATTTGGAGGCGAAATCTATTTAAAATAAACGTCACTTACTCAAACCAAGGGTTTGTGGGAGCTAAAAGTTGTCTATTTTCATGGGGATAACTACTTTTTATCATATCAGGCCCCCCATATACACACACAGACACACACACACATAATTCCCCTATGCATAGAGCACACATACTGTGCCTAACACAATGTACTGTGCCTAACACAAACATCCGACACTAGGATTACGATTTTTCCCTTTTGCACAATCAATGCCATTTCTAAAACATCTGTCAGACTCTGTATACCTAAATGTAATCCTATGTAATTGAAAGGCTAAATTTGAACAGGATTTATGTTTGGCAAAAGATGAAGGAATACAAGGAGGAGGAAGAGAAGGAATAGGGGTATGTTCTGCATCTTTACCCCCACCCCCCACCACCACCACAAAGACACACACACACACACACACACCACCACCCCCACCACCGCCCTTGGAAATGCTACTGTTGGCATGAAGCCACTCTGCCGAATGAACAGATCACTTTGCAATCACAGTGAGCATGTGGAGCTACAGACACTGGTGGAGTTGTCGCCCTGTTGACCATTGACCCCCCCACCCCTCCCCCCATGACTCGCTTTGAAACGTCCATATTATGACACAGATGACAGAGCTCTCGCTTGAAGGTGACTTGCTCTCGCACGCAGGCGCCATGACAGACGTATGTCAGGGCATGTCCCTGCGATTGGGCACTGGTTCTGTGATGTCATAATGGAGAACAAATCTCAACCATTACACTAGGCTCGTTCGAGATTCCAGTCCGCCCGTCTGCAACTGGCTGCATACGTCAACGAGAATTGCTGGTCACAGCAGGGGTGGGCATTAAATGAGGAAAATAAAGTCGAACACAAATCCTAACGAGACTGAGCTCGCGCCTCCCCGATCATCGTAGCAGATGACACACAAGTCATGTGTGGAGAGGGAGGGCGGGGGTTGTAGTCCTCTACAGTCTATGGTTGTAGTGGGGTGCACTGAGAGTTTAATTGAAGTCGAGTCTTTCTTATTGTTTAGATTAACATTGGAACAAAACGAGTTGCCCCAAAGTGCTCCACAACACAAACATGAAAACTAAGACAGCAAAACCATGAAACAAAGACCATAAGTAGGTATATAACACGGACAATGAAATAGAAATGGGATTAATAATTAAATAAATACTGGGCCGGGCTTGACAGCGTCAGATAAACCATCAGAACAAGGTAAAAATAAAGAGAAGAGATATATCTTCAAATTGGAGTACAATAACGTACACTTTAGATGACAAGTCCAGTCGGGGAGCACCGGACAATGCACCTGCACAGACGTCAGTGAACTTTTAACCAACCATGGCAAAGTAGCGTCACCGAGGAGGCGTTAGCTAGCCACTTGCAGTTGTGTGGAGGCAACTGCAAAGGTCTGTACGATTTGTCTGTAAGCGTCATGCTCCCGCGAGTTTTCGGGTCATGTGTCATGGTCGCATTGTTGTGACAACTCGTGACAACCTCACACATTTCGGGCATGTCGGACACAATTTCTAACCACAATGCAACATTTTCAGCGTCAGGCTGCAAACGGATGCATCCGCATGCAAACGTCTAGCTCAAGTCAAATGCGGCCACTGACTAGGGGCATGTCCCTGTGATTGGGCACTGGTTCTGTGATGTCATAATGGAGAACAAATCTCAACCATTACACTGACGAGGGGCATGTCCCTGTGATTGGGCACTGGTTCTGTGATGTCATAATGGAGACCAAATCTCAACCATTACACTGACAAGGGGCATGTCCCTGTGATTGGGCACTGGTTCTGTGATGTCATAATGGAGAACAAATCTCAACCATTACACTGACAGGGGCATGTCCCTGTGATTGGGCACTGGTTCTGTGATGTCATAATGGAGAACAAATCTCAACCATTACACTGACGAGGGGCATGTCCCTGTGATTGGGCACTGGTTCTGTGATGTCATAATGGAGAACAAATCTCAACCATTACACTGACGAGGGGCATGTCCCTGTGATTGGGCACTGGTTCTGTGATGTCATAATTGAGAACAAATCTCAACCATTACACTGACTAGGGGGCATGTCCCTGTGATTGGGCACTGGTTCTGTGATGTCATAATGGAGACCAAATCTCAACCATTACACTGACTAGGGGGCATGTCCCTGTGATTGGGCACTGGTTCTGTGATGTCATAATGGAGACCAAATCTCAACCATTACACTGACTAGGAGCATGTCCCTGTGGTTGGGCACTGTGTCTGATGTCATAATGGACACCAAATCTCAACCATTACTGATTATGGGGCCAGTTGAGTTATGACAGGAAGTGTTATGAGTAGTCACTGTGTGTGCAGCATGCATACCACACAGAGTACAGTAGTGTGTACAGCATGTATACTACAGGTAAGAAATAACAACCGCAGAGGCGTGCATTCGATGGAATTAATCAACGCTGGCAGAGCCGAATAACTTCGCGATGCAAAGCGTTGTCCTCTTTCCCCTTTTCCCTCTCTCCTCGTGTCACCTCTTATTCTTTCTTTCTTTCTGTCTTTGCTTGTCCCTCCTCCTGTTCCCATCTCTGTGTTCTAGCTCTCTCTCTTACTTTCTCTCTCTGTTTCTCCTTCTGACACTCTCTCTCACTCTGTTTCTCTCTTTTTCTTCCTCTCTCTGTCTCTTTGTACGGTCATATGCAAGCTGTTATGTCCCAGCACAGAAAAACAAAGATGCTTTGTGTGGCGATGCTGCTTTCATTTCTTCTGCCTCTCTCTCTCTCTCTCCCGCTCTCTCTCTCTCTTCTTGTCATCCATTCCTCCCTCTCTTCTTGTCATCTCTTCCCTCTCGTTAACACAGGAAGCGGATGAAACAAATTAAAGTAGATACGTATAGATACGTAAACTTGGCAGAGGAAAAATACACCTGTGCAAAACACATGGTCACAGTGAAGACTTGCAGAGAGAGAGAGAGAGATAGAGAGAGAAAGACAGAGATACAAAAAATATACGTAACACGTGAAAGCACAAGTTGAAATCTGAGGTGAAGCGGAGATAAAGAGACTACAGATAAATTAATGGTGATGACCAATGACTCAGAGTCAGAGGACTTAGCCCATGCACATCAAACCATCCATAGAAAATGCTTTCTATAAGCCACTTTTACAGTAGAAACAAATCCTCTTTCAGAAGACTCTCACAAACCACCTTTTCTCTATGCATGCACATGAAACCATCCATAAAAATCCTTTTTATGTGCCATTTTTACAGTTGAAACAAATCCTCTTTCAGAAACCACCTTTTCTCTATTGCATGCTCTACTGACCAAACAAATAGCAAAAAAGGTAATTACATAAAACTAAAATTAACAAATGTCTTTAGCAGTTGGATTTACAGTTTTTACCAATCATTTTCATGCATGTCTCGATACCATGTCTACTTTTTCAAAGCTCTTAACACTTTTGCATACCATAGACTATGGGAGCCAAACACTGTTCTCTCTCACGTTGCTTTGACACAATTGTGTTCAATCACCAATTCAACCAAAATTTATTAGTACTTCTCTCAGTTGATGTTCACAACCAACAAAATTATGTGCAACTACAGCTAATTTTTGCAGACATTTGGATACTCAAAATGGTTAACTTTAGGGTCAAAACCTAAAGCAAATCGAAGACAATGTTACAAAACACAACATTTTGCATTTTGTCACACAACTGAAATAATGTAGTTGAGACAATCATCTTTTGGCCAAATAATTATTACAGTAATAATTAGCACTTTTATACTTACTTGTCTGTTTCTTTATAGTATTTTGAATTGTTACAGTATAGCTTTTACCAGGTATACAAAGAGACTACATGTGCATGTTTGTGGGTGAAACATTACCATGTAAACAATTGATATTGCTATGTGTTCCATTACCAGTATGTACTGTAAGTCATGGCCTATCCAAATACATCAGCACCATAGATCAGCATTACAGTAGGTAGGGCCACAACCAACTGCTGTGGAACGCAATGTAATATATGTAAGGTCAGGGTGAAGGTAACACATGGTACAGTTCATCCTGGTGTTTCTGGAGTGACTTGTTTTCTTTTTCCATGATTGTGCATATTTGATTGATACAATTTATTTTCAGTTCTGAAATATGTACTGCAGTTATAGAATTCTGGAATATTACAAAATCTAAAAAAAACCCACTGAAAAACACTTGGCTTTTGTGATTAGGTTCAATATTTTCTAATATGTATAGTACTTAACCCAGGTACAAAGAATCATCTATTTGTCCACTGTATAGGCCTATACACTTATTCATCTATCGTCAAAGGTGCGTAAATACATAGAAATGTCATTTAGATAGTTTGATGCAGTGTGTATTTACATTACACATCAGTAAAATGTAACAAACTGTAAGACAAAGGCTAGATTGTAAGTGATTTGTTTCAAGTTGTTTGCGTTTTTTAGCTTATTGGACATTGACCGCCTCTGTAGTCTTGCCGATGACAGCATACTGTAGTTACGGCAGCAGTAGTAATTTTGGGTGAAGTGTGAAGAGTTTTGGTAGCTGTAGTGCATTTTGCAGCAAACACACACACACGATTCTCTCATTTTCTCTGCTCTACCTGCTGACCCCCCCCCACACACACACATACACATACACACACACACACACACACACATACACACACACACATGATTACCTCATTTTCTCTGCTCTACCTGCTGACCCACATACAGCCTCGCCTGCTAACAAATTGCATTGCATGCATGAAATCGCTCTCTCTTAAATACACACACACACACACACACACACACACACACACACACACACACACACATATGTAATTAAAAAGTCCATATGAAAGTCTTTGTCCCCAGTGCCTTAATAGCGGATGCTGCCTAGCAAGAGGGAGTCTCCAGTGGCCAGCTGCTCCTCACTCTCACCTCTGGCCATGGAGCAGCCCAACCCCCCCAGTACTCTATTACCCCTCCTCAAAGCCCCAGCTACCCCCCTACTACCACCTTATACCCCCCAAACCCCTATTACCCCCCTCAACCCCCAGTTACCCCTCTACTACCACCCTATACCCCCCAAACCCCTATTACCCCCCTCAACCCCCAGTTACCCCTCTACTACCACCCTATACCCCCCAAACCCCTATTACCCCCCTCAACCCCCAGTTACCCCTCTACTACCACCCTACACCCCCCAAACCCCTATTACCCCCCTCAACCCCCAGTTACCCCTCTACTACCACCCTACACCCCCCAAACCCCTATTCCCCCCCGTACTCTATACCCCTCCTCAAAGCCCCAGCTACCCCCCTACTACCACCTTATACCCCCCAAACCCCTATTACCCCCCTCAACCCCCAGTTACCCCTCTACTACCACCCTATACCCCCCAAACCCCTATTCCCCCCTCAACCCCCAGCTACCCCCATACCCCCCCTCAACCCCCAGCTACCCCTCTACTACCACCCTATACCCCCCAAACCCCTATTCCCCCCCTCTAGCCCCAGACTACCCTATACCCCCCAAACCCTTATTCCCCCCTCTAGCCCCAGACTACCCTATACCCCCCAAACCCTTATTCCCCCCTCAATCCCCAGACTACCCCACCAAACCCCAGCGACCCCCTACAACTACCCTATACCCCCCTTCAACCACCCCCAAACCCAGCAACCCCCTACAACTACCCTATACCCAGCGACACCTTAAGCTAGGGATATACTCGCCGCGTACAGAAGTGCGCGCGCAAAAGTGACGTCACAGCGCCGTGCGCCCATATATACTTCATTCGACACACACGGCAATCCTCTCCTCGTCAGAGGTGTCAAATGCCACAGTAGTTCGGGAACCTTGCGTGTCAGAGGAGTGAAACATGACTGAATTGCAGGTTTACTTCATGATTTGGGAATTAAACTGGATAAATCCGAAAAGGTTTGAGTCAGTGTGTATATTTACAGTGTTTTCAGCTTTATAAGACCTTATGAGTGATGATAGGATAAGGCAAAAAGTTAGCTTAATAAACGAACTGCAGGTCTGCACCTAAGTTGGTTTGTGGATAAAACTGAACAAAATCCTAAAAGTTTTTAGTCAGTGTTTGTATTTGTTGTGAGTTTCCAGTAATATTAGCTGATTTGTAGCAATGGAAAATACATGTTTAGGCTGGTAGTTACTAGGCTAAAGTTAGCTGAAACCAGACTAGCCATTGCCTATTGTTTTCAATGGGGCTGCCGCGCGCAAGTTACAAAAAATCGGAGGTGCAGACACGGCAAATATGCGCTTGAGAACGCCGCACCAGATGTGCACTGATGTCATTTTGACGTCACTTTTGCGCGCGCAGTATCCAGGCCTTTACTATTCTATACATGTTATGTTATGTTATAGGAATACAGTAATAACAGGAGTCTGTTATGTGATGGGAACACATGTGTTATTCCTGTCTGTTATGTGATGGAAATACATGTGTTGTGTAAACACAAAAAGGGGGTTGAACACAACAGAGTTGCAGGAGGCAAACGAGTGTTGTGGACTTGTGTCACTGCAGCTCCTTCTACGCTTGCTCCTAGTTAGGCACGGCTCCTGCCCAACGCCTGCGCGAGAGAACGAGGCCGAGAAGCTGCAGCTTCAGTCTCGCACCTATTTCATCAAGAAATGTGACTTACCCAGGGGTGTAAGGCGTGGCAATTAACACATTACACTTGTGTTGTACATTGTGCTGAATATATCACACCGACAGCGCTTGTAGGAGCTTGCAGCACTGTTGACTCTGATTAGCTGGAGGGCTATTAATTGCCTGCTTCGAACAGTACTGGGTATAAAGGAGAGGTACAGAGAGTGGCTAGCTTATTGTGTGTGTGTGTGTGTCTGGTGGGGGGGCGGCTATGTGTACTAGTAGCTGAGGGGTGTGTGTGTTTGTGTATGTGTGTGTGGTGGGGGGGTGCTAGGTGTACTAGCAGCTGAAGGGGTAGGTGTGTGTGTGTGTGTGTGTGTGTGTGTGGTGGGCAGCTAGCTCTACTAGTAGCTGAGGGGTAGGAGTGTGTGTGTGTGCGTGTGTGTGTGAGTGTGTGTGTGTGTGTGTGTGTGTGTGTGTGTGTGTGTGGTGGGTGGCTAGCTCTACTAGTAGCTGAGGGGTGTGTGTGTGTGTGTGTGTGTGTGTGTGTGTGTGTGTGTGTGTGTGGTGGGCAGCTAGCTCTACTAGTAGCTGAGGGGTAGGTGTGTGTGTGTGTGTGTGGTGGGCAGCTAGCTCTACTAGTAGCTGAGGGCTAGGTGTGTGTGTGTGTGTGTGTGTGTGTGTGTGTGTGGTGGGTGGCTAGCTCTACTAGCAGCTGAGGGGTAGGTGTGTGTGTGTGTGTGTGTGGTGGGTGGCTAGCTCTGCTAGTAGCTGAGGGGTAGG
>CM050209.1:32682500-32690000 GCA_027475355.1 Coilia nasus | reverse complement strand
TGTGTGTGTGGTATGTATCTGTGTGTGTATGTGTGTGTGTGTGTGTGTGTGTGTGTGTGTGTGTGTGTATGTGTGCGTGCGTGTGGCCTGATAGAGAGGAGCCTCACGGAGCCCCTATGTGTGTGTGTGTGTGTGTGTGTGTGTGTGTGTGTGTGTGTGTCTGAATAGATGTTCAATCTTTCTGATCATCATTATATGCAAGCACAGCACTCATAATCCTTCCTGTCCCTTACTCCCCTCTGAATCTCTCTCTCCTCTCTCCTCCCCTGTGTGTGTGTGTGTGTGTGTGTGTGTGTGTGTCCCTCTCTCCTGTTCTCTCTTCCTCCTCCCCTCCGCTCTTTCTCTGGAAAGTCAGAGTGCAGGGGGTTAATCTGCATTCCTGGCCTCCTCTCTGGCCCTGGTCTGTCGGGAGGGTCTGGACCGTCACTAATTGCTCGTTAATGAATTCATGAACAAGCCCTCGTCTGTCCATCTCCAGCACGGCCATTCTGCTTCAAAGAAGAAGCACGCCCCCTCTGAATAGCAAACAGTAGCCATTGTTTTAAATTAGGGTCCCAGCAAGCACCGCTCAGTAATGGGGGCCTGATCAGGACGATGGGCCAATGGGGTGTCAAAGGGACCTAAGAGTCTAAGTCCCGCCCAGCACTGTTCTGTCGGCCCTCTCTCTCTGCATGACTGTCTCACTGGACCTGCAGATGGCTTCTGTCCTCAGTGCTGCTATTGGACCTTGGGTTCTGTCCTTAGTGCTGCTTTTGGACATTCGGCTCTGTCCTCAGTGCCTGCTATTGGACCTTGAGTTCATTCCTCAGTGCCTGCTATTGGACCCTGAGTTCGTTCCTCAGTGCTGCTATTGGACCTTGGGTTCTGTCCTCAGTGCCTGCTATTGGACCTTGGGTTCTGTCCTCAGTGCCTGCTATTGGACCTTGGGTTCTGTCCTCAGTGCCTGCTATTGGACCTTGGGTTCGTTCCTCAGTGCCTTAGTTTGTATCTCAGTAGTGGGGTACAAAATGGCTGCTCTGCCCTACAAAGCCAAAAGGCATTAACTACATACAGTTGTTTTTCAAGACTGAGTTTGAACTGTAAATGGACTTTATAACACCTCCTTTGTCCTGTGACTAAACCTCTTGCTTCTCCTGTTAAGAGAGACTCAGCACTATTATACTTACAACATGCTGGGCTGGGCCTATGAGGCCTGCTGGGCAGCATGGCAGCTTCACAGGCATGCTTCTCAGTGTCAGTGTGTGCTCTGGCCTGCACAGGATGGCAACAGCACAGCCCCTATGAGGCCTGCACAGGATGGCAACAGCACAGCCCCTATGAGGCCTGCACAGGATGGCAACAGCACAGCCCCTATGAGGCCTGCACAGGATGGCAACAGCACAGCCCCTATGAGGCCTGCACAGGATGGCAACAGCACAGCCCCTATGAGGCCTGCTCAGGATGGCAACAGCACAGCCCCTATGAGGCCTGCACAGGATGGCAACAGCACAGCCCCTATGAGGCCTGCACAGGATGGCAACAGCACAGCCCCTATGAGGCCTGCTCAGGGCTGTTGTGAAACACACACTTCCCTCTTCTGCGATAGAAGGATTACAAACAGTCACTTGTTTGTGTGTGTGTGTATGTGTGTGTGTGTGTCTGGGTTGGGAGTCTGACAGCCAATCACCACAATATTGTAGACCGAAAGGATAGGTGTGGCACACACACACACACACACACACACACACACACACACACACACACACACACACAAACAAACACTGCCTATGTTCAAACATATCCACATACACACCATACTCACACAGTTTTACATACATGCACATACACACATTTATATACTTGTACATAGACAGACACACACACACACACACACACACACACACACACACACACACAAATACACAGTGTTGCTGGCAAGCAACGCTTGATTCTGATTCACAGCATTCCAGCCCTCTTCCCACATTCCCTCCTCAGCGCTGTGGTGTGTGTGTGTGTGGGTGTGTGTGTGCGTGTGCGTGTGTGCGTGTGTGGGTGTGTGTGTGGGTGTGTGTGTGGGTGTGTGTGTGTGTGTGTGTGTGTGTGCGTGTGTGCGTGGGTGTGTGTGTGTGTGTGTGTGTGCGTGCGTGTGTGTGTGTGTGTGCGTGTGTGTGTGTGTGTGTATGTGTGTGTGCGTGTGTGTGTTTGTGTGTGGCAGTGGCCTGTGCTGACGTCAGTGGGCTGCAATGTTGGCTGTGTAAAGAGACGGCAGGACCCTAAGGGACCCTGAGGGAGTGTTTAGCCCAACCAGCCACCTCTGTTGTGCCCCAAACATTTCCAGCCTCTGGCCCCAGCACTGTCCAATAGCACGACACCACAGCCCTGTCAGCCAATGGAGTGCTACCACCATCTCCTCCTCGGCCAATAGCACGCTACCACCATCTCTGCCACGGGCAATTGCAAGGCACCACAGTCCTATCGTCCAATGGAGCGCTACCACCATCTCCTCCTCGGCCAACAGTGCGGCACCACCATCTCTGCCACGGCCAATGACGCAGTAGGACAGTAGCAGTGTCCCCTGTGCTGGCCTTTCTGGAGGTGTGGTGGTGTGACTCTGCTGGTGTTAGTCTTACAGAAGTGCTGCTGTTATCTCAGACATATGACCACCGGCCACATCGAATTACATAGCAAGAGACTGAGACAGAGGAAACTCACAACTGCAGGACTGTGTATGTGTGTGCGTGTATGTGTGGGTGTGTGTGTGCATATGCATGTCTGTGTATGCCAGTGTGCCTGGTGTGCATGTGTGTGTATGTGTGTAAGTGTGTGTGTGTGTGTGTAGCCCATATAATGGTGGCGGATTGATTTCTAACTGAAGTGACCTATTTTCCATTGTTTTTATAGTAAGTTGCATCCACATGAAAGCACCTATCTATCTAAAGCAGGGCCTAGAACAAGGATTTTCTGTATATTAACTACAGTAACATGACACAATTTGTGTGTGTGTGTGTGTTTGTGTGTGTGTGAATCTGTAAATAATGGTGTGTGTGTGGTTGTGTGTGTATTGTGCGTGTGTGTGTGTGTGTGTATGTGTGTGAGTGTGTGTGTGTGCATCCGTAAATAATGGTGGAAGTGTGTGTGTGTGTGTATATTGTTTGTGCCTGTGTATGTGTTATTTTGCATAAATACTGGACAAAGGGACACTACGAAGAAAAAGGTCTTTCTTCATATCGCTGTGGCATTTTCATCTGCTAAATGTGCTGTTGTCCGGGCCGCGGGTGTGTAGCCTGCAAACAGCTCCGAGCAGCAGAGCCTCCCCTCCTGTGTTGTCATCACAAAACTAGCTGCTCTTGCAAAACAGGAACCGCTGTGGAGTACGTGCCAGAGATCACTCACAATCACTCCATCAGCACTACAACATCATTAACGCAACAATAAATCTTACAAATGATCAAACCATAACATATTTCTACTACCTATATAAAGATGTGACCTCTACAGAAATGTACATCCATTCCCATGTAAAGAAACTGATGTGTTCTGTAGGATAGTGTAAATATGTGAGTGTGTTTTCACACGTCCGTGTATGGTTATTAAGAATTTCCACAGCATCAAAAGGAGAAGGAAGCAACACAAATGAGTAAAATATCACTGCATCTGATATCTGGCCCTTCCACGAGTAGCCCAGCCTTACACAACGCCGGTTTAACATCCACGTGTGACTTTTCATTCGAATGCAGCCCTAGTCAATGTTGCGCAACTGCCCAACATAATTTAATTTGTTCCTGAGCGGTGGGGGGATGGGGACACGTTGGTCCCAGCGCATGCTGTGCCATTGCACTAGCTCTCCCTTTTTCTCTCTCTCTCCCTTTCTCTATCTCTCCCCCTTCTCTCCCTCTTTCTCTCTCTCTCTCCCTTTCTCTCTCTCTCCTCCCCTCTCCTCTTTCTCTATCTTCCTCTCTCGCTCTTTCTCTCCCCCTCTCTCTTTGTCTCCCTCTCTCTCTATGTCTTTCTTGCTGTCTCTTTCTCTCTGTCTCTCTCTGCTTCTCATTTTCTGTCTTTCATACTCTCTGCCTCTCATCTGCATAATGTGTCTGCTGCACCTGAGAGGGTGGTCTTTCTCCAGCAGTCCTCCTCTCTGTCGCTGCCCCCTGTCTGTATGGAGGCCAAAGGCAAGCATATGTGTCTGCTGCACCTGAGAGGGTGGTCTGTCTCCAGCACTCCTCCTCTCTGTCGCTGCCCCCTGTCTGTGTGGAGGCCAAAGGCAAGCATATGTGTCTGCTGCACCTGAGAGGGATGTCTGTCTCCAGCAGTCCTCCTCTCTGTCGCTGCCCCCTGTCTGTATGGAGGCCAAAGGCAAGCATATGTGTCTGCTGCACCTGAGAGGGTGGTCTTTCTCCAGCAGTCCTCCTCTCTGTCGCTGCCCCCTGTCTGTATGGAGGCCAAAGGCAAGCATATGTGTCTGCTGCACCTGAGAGGGTGGTCTTTCTCCAGCAGTTCTCCTCTCTGTCGCTGCCCCCTGTCTGTATGGAGGCCAAAGGCAAGCATATGTGTCTGCTGCACCTGAGAGGGTGGTCTGTCTCCAGCACTCCTCCTCTCTGTCGCTGCCCCCTGTCTGTATGGAGGCCAAAGGCAAGCATATGTGTCTGCTGCACCTGAGAGGGTGGTCTGTCTCCAGCACTCCTCCTCTCTGTCGCTGCCCCCTGTCTGTGTGGAGGCCAAAGGCAAGTGTATGTGTCTGCTGCACCTGAGAGGGATGTCTGTCTCCAGCAGTCCTCCTCTCTGTCGCTGCCCCCTGTCTGTATGGAGGCCAAAGGCAAGTGTATGTGTCTGCTGCACCTGAGAGGGTGGTCTTTCTCCAGCACTGCTCCTCTCTGTCGCTGCCCCCTGTCTGTGTGGAGGCCAAAGGCAAGCGCATGGCCGCTGTGTCTGCTGCACCTCAGAGGGATGTCTGGGCCTTAGCAAAGCAAGAGTGGCCTGTATACTGTATCACAGCTCTACAGCCAGCGCTTAGCATCTGGCTAACGCTAGTGGTCAGCAACACTCACACACACACACACACATACACACACACACACACACACACACACACAGAGCGCTTAGCATCTGCCTAACGTTAGTGGTCAGCAACACTCACACACACACACACACATACACACACACACACACACACACACACACACACACAGCGCTTAGCATCTGGCTAACGCTAGTAGTCAGCAACACCACACACACACACACAAATATACACACACATATACACACACACACACACCAACACACGCACACACACAGCGCTTAGCATCTGGCTAACGCTAGTGGTCAGCAACACTCACACACACACACACATATACACACACACACACACACACCCCGCTTAGCATCTGGCTAATGCTAGTGGTCAGCAACACTCACACACACACACACACATACACACACACACACACACACACACACACACACACAGTGCTTAGCATCTGGCTAACGCTAGTGGTCAGCAACACTCACACACACACACACACACACATACACACACACACACACACACAGCGCTTAGCATCTGGCTAATGCTAGTGGTCAGCACAGCTCACACACGCACACACACACAGTGCTTAGCATCTGGCTAATGCTAGTGGTCAGCACAGCTCACACACACACACACACACACACAGACAGTCCTTAGCATCTGGTTAACGCTAGTAGTCAGCACAGCTCACATATACCCCCACCCCCATCCACACACACACACACACACACACTCACACACAGCATCTGGCTAGCACTAGTGGGTCAGCACAGGTCACTCACCCCCACCCACACACACACACACACACACATACAGCCCTTAGCATCTGGCTAGTGCTAGTGGTCAGCACAGGTCACTCACCCACACACACACACACACACACAGCTCTTAGCATCTGGCTAGTGCTAGTGGTCAGCACAGTTTGTCTGCTCGACTGCATGCTTCTCAAACAGATATACACACGCACACGCACACTCTCTCTCACACACACGCGCACACACACACACACACACACACACACACACACAATCTAGGCTGCATCAACCTCCCTTTGCCCCCTTTGCCTCCAAGATACATACACTCAATGCCCCCCCCCCCCATTACACACACAATGCCTACACACACATGCACACTCAATGCCCCCCCCATTACACACACACACAATGCCTACACACACATACACACTCAATGCCTCCCGCCATTACACACACAATGCCTACACACACATGCACACTTAATGCCTCCCGCCATTACACACACAATGCCTACACACACATGCACATTACAGGAGCTGAATCTGGCAAAAAGCTCACGATTGATCAGGAAGCATTTCAACAAAAGAAGAAATTCCCTGACAGAGCTGAAGACTGTGGGTGTACACTCCACAACACACACACACACACACACAAACCCTTGGCCCTCTTGATCTTTCACAGAGCCACTGTTGCAAATATACAAACACACATAACATCAAGATAAAACACCCCTGAACACACACTCGCACACACACACACACACACACACACACACACACACACACACACACACACACACACCAAAGTACTGGTCGATAAGGGCCATTTATGCTGCTGTGATTACTGCTATTGTGAGCTGGGTGAGGCTGAGACTTCACTCACACACACAGGTGTGACGCGCAGACGTGCGCGCACACACACACACACACAGACACACACACTACCCTCTCTGTAGGGTGTGAGCGAACCGCCTGCTGCTGAAAGCACCTTTAAAACCCAGTAAAGCATGTCAGGAACACACACACACACACACACACACACACACACACACACACACACTCCCATGTTCCTCTGTGGTGTAGCAGCACTCCGGCGTGTGTGTGCCTACGGTACTAAACTGCCTCAGCGGAGCAGGGGAGGCCTGGAGTGTGTGTGTGTGTGTGTGCGCGCGCGTGTGTGGGTGTGTGTGTTTGAGTGTGTGTGTGCATGTGTGTGTTGAGCAGGGGAAGGCCTGGAGCAGTGCTACACACTGGGTTCATATTAGACCAGTGCTGTGACGGCTCCCCTGGCGTGTGTGTGTGTGTGTGTGTGTGTGTGCGTGTGTGTGTGTGTGCGTGCTAAAGAGGGGGGGAGGGAGGGAGGGAGAGACGAAGGCAGACCAAGCAACAGACAGACAGAAAGAGAGGAAAAGCGAAGAGGGGATGAGAGGGGATGAGAGGAGAGGCGACGTCTTGTCCTCCGTACAGACGGAGTCCATGCACGGTTACACACAGCGACGGTAGAGGAGGAGGAAGAGGAGGAAGAGGAGGAGGAGGAGGAGGAGGAGGGGGGGGGCATCCATCTCCGAACATCACCTCCCCAAGAGCTGCGACAGGGGCAGAAAAAACACCCCCCAAACACACACACACACACACACACACACACACACACACACACCACCTCCACCACCTCACACCACCCCATCCAGCAGCCTGCTCCTCCAGATGCTGAATAACAATTACAGCCTCTAACACACACACACAC
>CM050209.1:32645000-32667500 GCA_027475355.1 Coilia nasus | reverse complement strand
TGTGATATTTTTACAAATAAAGATTAATTTATCTTTATATTGTGTAATTGGGGGTGCTTAGGGAAAGGATGTGCTTGAACTTGGGTATTAGGGTGTGAAGGGAAACTATGGGACAAGTTGGGTGCTTGTGTAACCAGGGGAACACTCAAAATTTTTTATTCAAAAACATTATTTTTTTCACACTTTTTGGACTGAGCCTGTTTCTTTTTTTCTCACAATTTCTCCACATTTGGAGAACACCCTTTCTGAAGGCACTGATGACAACCGGATTGGTTCGTGTGGCGCCGCGAAACACGCAGGTGATTCTTTCAGCGAATGAACCAGTAGCTGTTTCATGCGTAATATGTCACGTGTTTTATTCCGTACCAAAGCAACCTTCGGAGCAGTGGTTTTATGGTTGGTGTAGTTAATGGTTTGAAGCACGTTCTGTCTCAGACTGCCATCACTACACAAATCTACATGGCAGAGGCATGACATCATCTGCAGTGACTTTCTTTACAGCGCTGCTCAAAGAAGGGAGCCAAAGCAAAATGAAGGTTTCATGACAGCAGCTCAGGAAAGTCAGTGAGGCTTCTTCTTTTCCTCCATGTTTTTTGTTACACCGTTTCTTTTAGCCCTAAACCTTGTTGTGCATCTGCCACGGCGGCCATTTTGTCTGAGTCCCATTAAGATGTCTCTCTCTCTGACCATCCACATGCCTATGGAGGTGTCTCTCTCTGTCTCTCTCTGACCATCTAAACCTGAGGCCTATAGAGGTGTCTCTCTGCCTCTCTGTCTCTCTCTCTCTCTCTAACCATCTAAACCTGAGGCCTATGGAGGTGTCTCTCTCTCTCTAACCATCTAAACCTGAGGCCTATGGAGGTGTCTCTCTCTCTCTCTCTCTCTCTGACCATCTAAACCTGAGGCCTATGAAGGTGTCTCTCTCTCTCTCTCTCTCTCTGACCATCTAAACCTGAGGCCTATGAAGGTGTCTCTCTCTCTCTCTCTCTCTCTCTCTCTAACCATCTAAACCTGAGGCCTATGGAGGTGTCTCTCTCTCTCTCTCTCTCTCTCTGACCATCTAAACCTGAGGCCTATGAAGGTGTCTCTCTCTCTCTCTCTCTGACCATCTAAACCTGAGGCCTATGAAGGTGTCTCTCTCTCTCTCTCTCTGACCATCTAAACCTGAGGCCTATGGAGGTGTCTCTCTCTCTGACCCTCCACGGTCTATGGAATGTGTTAACCTACCACCTTTTAGCACCTCACCCCCTGCCCTCCACAACACAAAACACACACACACACAACCACAACCACAACCACACGCACATACACAACCACATACACACGCACACACACATACACACAACCACATACACACGCACACACATGTACACACAACCACGCACTCACACACACGCACACACACACACACACACACACACACACACACACACACATACACACACACACACACACACACACACACACACACACACACACACACACACACACACACACACACACACACACACACACACACACACACACATTCTAAGATGTAGAGGGAGCAAGCTGGTATGTAATTTGGCCAAGGGAGCGAAGCTGACTGTCTCATCAGGAGCTCCACAGTCAGGGCCTATGTGTGTGTGGCCTGTGTGTGTGTACCTCAGTGGACAGGCTCCTCAGAAGGCCTTCCTCAGAGTGAGCCAGTCATTCAGTCAATGTAAATGTAATGGAAGGATGAAATGTAATCATTCATATCGGCCAAACTGCACCTGACATTTGGGACTACATGAGATTTCCATATACTTGTTCTGCATTGCTTATACATGCAAACATGATAACACACACATGCAGCATAGCTGTGTTTACATAGCTGTCTGCCTCAGTGTGTGTGTGTGTGTGTCCATAATAATAATAATAATAATAATAATAATAATAATAATAATAATAATAATAATAATAATAATAATAATAATAATAATAATAATAATAATAATAAGACAAAGAAGGATCTGGGTTTTGTGCCCATACACAAGATCAGAGCCATTTTGGTTGACCATTTGGTCAACGAAATTATTTTACAGTAGTTGTTTAGTTGTTTAGGTATCTCTCTCCATATTCTACAATCCTCAACACAATTGAGCATTTTTTTTTGACTGGAGATGAAAGTGTATGACCAAAATCCACAAATGCGTATGCCCTTTCTCTAAGCTATGGAAGACGCATGTGGAAATATAGCAATTGATGCTTTTCATGGATGGATTCGCTGCTAGGCCAGGAAAAACATTGCATGTGATGAGGATGAGGTGCTGTGGCCACACAAAAACAGAAGAAAGGATGCAGCGTAATTTGTTTTTGTAACTGTATAGGCTTCACTAAATTCTTTTGTTCTATTGTATGTAGACCACTGTAGGTGCAGCTTTGTGTTGATTGGGATGCACAGTGTGTACACTGTTTTTGTGGGAAAAATAAAACATATTTGTAACAATGTACATGTGCGTTCTGAGTATAAAAACAATATTCTAAAATATAGCACACTTATGTATGTACTGTCTGTAGCACGTATAACACTGAACAAAAAAAGGCCTAAATCATTATGATGAATGGAGAAGAAGTGTTTTCCATTTATCATAGTGTTTTACATTAAGCACATCAGGGTTCAACTGGTTGTTATAAATGTCTATTCATATGATGGTTTGTGTTTGTCATTTGACAACAAAATAGCATTTAAAGAAGAAATAACATTGTTTTGAATGCAAAGTTTAATTTTGCAGGAGAAGTGAGTGGTTTTGCCCATTGTGTGTGTGTTTTTTTGACTTGTGTGTAGAGTTCTGAGAGTATGAGGCATGCTTTCAGGAAATGTGTTTAAACAATTGAGAAAAACTGTAATAATAATAATAATAATAATAATAATAATCGCATTATTGAAACATGGGAACTGCAAACTTTATCACAGCACCTAATGCACTGCAGACGGAAACACAACAGAAGCTCAGTAAGTTATGTGGAGCTGAGTAAATAAAACCTCACCACACACACACACACACACACACACACACACTGAGTAAGTTATGTGGGGCTGAGTAGACTGATAAGTAAAAGCCCCCCCCCACCCCCCCCCCCCCCCCCCCCCACCCCCCACCCCCCCCACAACACAAACACACACACACACACACACACACTGAGTAAGTTATGTGGAGCTGAGTAGACTGATAAGTAAAAGCTCCCCCCCCGCCCCCCCACAATACAAACACACACACAGACACACACACACACACACACATAGTAAGTTATGTGGGGCTGAGTAGACTGATAAGTAAAAGCTCCTCCCTGCCCCCCACAACACAAACACACACACACACACACACACACACACACACACACACACACTGAGTAAGTTAGGTGGAGCTGAGTAGACTGATAAGTAAAAGCTCACCTGTTCTGTCCACACCGTGTTTGCTTATGCAGATGCATGTGTAATGCGATGCTGCCTATCGGATGTGTATCCATGTCAGTGCGGGCCAGCAGAGAGGGCCTTGAAGTGCTCCTGCTCCCAGTGACAAATTTGAACAGCATTACCATACTACAGAACCTGCACCGCATGTGTGCTGCCACTCTGATGTCCTCATCTATGTTGACATTTAAGACATATGCTGAAAGTGATTTGAGAAGTTCAACATTTGCCAATGACTGAGAATAAAATGATGGGCCTGCCTGGCATACGTGAACACACATGGCAAAGAGGCAGCACATATTTGATGAGGTAGTGCACTCAGAATACAATCATCTGTACAGCAATGATGTGGTTAACAGTGTTGTAACAAAAAACTTCTGAGTAAACTTCTTCTTAGAAGCCCATGTAATTAGTTTAACCTGTGTGACTAGTCCAGGCTGCTTTGTGGAAGTCTTGTAGCTGTATGCTCTCTACCAAACCCACATTAAAGTCCCAGTAGTGTGTTCCTGAGCAAATGCAGCACATCTTCAAGGATCTCTAAGCAAGCAACCTGAAGAGTCCTTGTCCAGAAAATGTACTGTGACAAAACAGCCAATTCACGGTAAGCTCCTTCCTTCAACTTTATGTACTCTGATACTGCAGTGTACAGGCACCAACTGAACACTGTGTTGTTTTGCACATCTTTCCAAACACAGTTTTCTGATATTCTGATTTCACAGATCACCAAACCAAATACAGTTTCAATGTACTGCCTCTTTGAGTAGTCATATTATGTTGGCTGTAATTAAAACTGGTAGGCCACCTGGTACCTTGATATCATCTTTTTTTAAGTCAAGTTACATTAATATTAAATGCAAAATGGAGATGGTAGAACTTATAATGGTTATATAATAGCAACTATATAATCGAAGCTCAGTAGATTACAGTCATCAGAAGAGCACTTGTGGTAACACAGTCAGTGACCCCAGCACTCCAGAGATGTCTATTGCAGAGCAAAATAACATTAGAGTGTCATTACGCTCAGTATTTGAGCACAGCCACATCTGTCATGCACGTGGGGCACAGGCATCGATACCTCACATGAATTTACAGGAAATGTTTTAGGGATCCCTCAGAGCTTTGTATGTTCAGATGACAAGCAGGGGGGAGGGCTGCTGCCATTTACTGTAACTCCAGTAGCCTACAGCCAACTGAAGGAAATCAAACCAAACTAAAACAAAGCAATGGTCTTACTGTATGTTTGCCTACTTTGCTCAGTCTAGGACAGGCAAAGCTACAGGTGTAATTATGGGGCTTAATCTTACATTTAGCCTTATTTGATCAGTGATTGGTCTGGTGGAGATCAGTATTCAGATATTATTTTCATCACAAAGACAAAGGTCAGAAGGTCAGTCTTTTTTATTCTTTAAAAAGCTCAGTGTTTGAACATAAAAAGAGGGTTTTCTACAACAATAGATTCTTAAGTTCCACATTATATTGTATGGATCCCAACATTCTTTAGAACTTTCATCCTCCCAGCAATCCATTCACCCTGGTGTGACGATGCACTTTCAATTGGGGGCATCACTATCATAAAGTCAATCCTGTCCTTCTATGTCAAGAAATCAGACATGCTTTTATCCTGCTATGACTGAACTATTCGGTGCCCTGTTTGAGTGCATTTTTCAGTCAATCAATAACCACACTTCAAATCACACAGAAACTCTTCCATTAAGCTTTTATCCAGAACAGCAAGGTCAGCTAAAATGGCTCCTTCTTCAGCAACTCAGCATGTGTTACTGGTTAATATTTGAATCGTTTTAAAACTCACACATTCCCTTCAAACTTTTAGTGCTGTTCATCGCTTGTTGCAACATTAATAGGACTGCTGATGCTGCTAAACTCAAATATTGCCACTGTTGTCCTCTAAAACAACTGTGTCTGCTCCACAGTACAAGATTTACATGTTTAAACAGAAATTATTTGATGTAGCAGCCAGTCTTTACACATTGACAATGTGGCCTATTAGTATATACTGTATCTTTACATATGAACATGATAATACATGCTGTGTGTATGTATGTATGACAATCAGCAATTTCAGTGCATGCCGTACTCTACCCAGTATGTCTCTGCATGTCCTACTCTACCAGTATGTCTCTGCATGTCCTACTCTACCCAGTATGTCTCTGCATGTCCTACTCTACCAGTATGTCCTACTCTACCCAGTATGTCTCTGCATGTCCTACTCTACCCAGTATGTCTACACATGTCCTACTCTACCCAGTATGTCCTACTCTACCCAGTATGTCTCTGCATGTCCTACTCTACCCAGTATGTCTCTGCATGTCCTACTCTACCAGTATGTCTCTGCATGTCCTACTCTACCCAGTATGTCTCTGCATGTCCTACTCTACCAGTATGTCTCTGCATGTCCTACTCCACTGAGTATGTCTCTGCATGTCCTACTCTACCCAGTATGTCTCTGCATGTCCTACTCTACCCAGTATGTCCTACTCTACCAGTATGTCTCTGCATGTCCTACTCTACCCAGTATGTCTCTGCATGTCCTACTCCACTGAGTATGTCTCTGCATGTCCTACTCTACCAGTATGTCTACACATGTCCTACTCTACCAGTATGTCTCTGCATGTCCTACTCTACCAGTATGTCTATGCATGTCCTACTCTACCAGTATGTCTCTGCATGTCCTACTCTACCCAGTATGTCTCTGCATGTCCTACTCTACCCAGTATGTCTCTGCATGTCCTACTCTACCCAGTATGTCTCTGCATGTGCTACTGTACCCAGTATGTCTCTGCATGTGACAATAAAATATCCTTGTATGCTTGTATGTAGTGCAGCTCCAGCAGTGCAAGAGTGAGCAGTGCACACACATGCTGTTTGCCCCTCCGTGTCCCTGTCCACTGTGTGTGACTGTGGCCAGAGTGACTCTAGCGGCTGGCTCTGCTCGCGCTCGTCCCAGTCGGGAGCGTAGCGAATGTCACACGTGCCCTGAAGGCCCGGTGTGGTGTCACCGCATCCTCGTCGTCACTTATGCCCATTTATCTCTGTGACACACTTAGTGACACGCCTCCTCGTTACTCATTCTGTCATGGGGCCGGTCGCGCCGCGAACACCAGCTCCAGTTGACCAGTTTAATGAACTCGCTGAGATCAAATGTTTTATGACGCTCTGTAAGGCCCACGGGCAGACCGCCCATTTATACTCTGCAGCGGAGAGCGCTGCTAAAATTAGAGAAGAAGGCAGAAGCTGAGTGCCCCTGGACTCATCGCTGCGGTTCCTTGGACCGCGTGGGAACTAACGGGTCAAGCTGAACAGATGGCGGATCCATTGAATGCTCACGGGTGCAAAATGGGGCATACAGGGGGTACACAGTGCTGTTGGCACTACCCCGTATCCCATGAGGCAACCACGCCACTAGATTACCACATGGAACATGAAGAAACCACAATCTTGATTTTAAGATCCTTCCCACTCACCACGTACACCAGAGGCCCATGCCACTCTGTAGCGCCCATTTGCTGGCCGCACCTGGCCGCTGTGCCCAGGCATGTGGTGCCGTTACGGCTGGGTGTGTTCCCACGGCTGGTTGTCCCTCTTCCTCTCCATTCACTCTACCTGCTCAGGTGGCCATGCGATTGGCCTGATTGGAAGCACCTGGCCCTGCAATCAAGTGCTGCTTAAAAGCTCCTGGTTCCTGCTCGGGGGAGGCTTCTAGTGTGTGTGTGTGTGTGTGTGTGTGTGTGTGTGTGTGTGTGTGTGTGTGTGTGTGTGTGTGTGTGTGTGTGTGTGTGTGTGTGTGTGTGTGTGTGTGTGTGTGTGTGTGTGTGTGTGTGTGTGTGTGTGTGTGTGTGTGTGTGTGTGTGTGTGTGTGTGTGTGAGAGAGAGAGAGAGAGAGAGAGGCTTCTGGTGTGAGTACTGCTGGCTGTGTTGCTGCCTGTCAGCCTGGGATTTTTGTCATTATGATTTGGACTTTGCTCGTAGCTTTAACTTAGTTTGATGTCTTTGTCTTCTGTGTTTTTGTAGTCTTAGTTCTGATGTCCTGTCTGTCTTGTCTTTTGTCTACATGTAAATAAATCGCACAGGTTGGGTTACTCTTAAAGGTGTTTTCTGTTATCACTTGGGTCAGTGGTGTGTTTGTTGTCCACCCCAGTACAGCCACTACAGGGTGAGGTGCAACAAGTGCACTCAATCCTATAGGGCTTTAGGTGCCACCGGGGGGGGGGGGGGGGGTACTTTCCTCTGCCACACCTTACTCTGAGGTGTCAGAGCAGTGTGATGTGTGTGTGTGTGTCACCCTACAGGCCAATTTATAGTCCAGGTGACAAGTGTCGCCTGACAAAAACCTAATGTGGCCGACAGCTGTCCCGCCGCTAGAGGCTTTCATAGTTCTACAAGAACGGAAACAAATCGAAGCAGCAGCATGTTGCAGCTCACAAGACCACTGGCAGGCAGCTTAGGTGTATCAGCCAGACCAGATCCATGCTGGTGAATGTCAGAGTGTCTGTGATGCCCAAACGAGTGTCTGCATGTCAGGTGTTATGGTGTGTTCCGTCATTATGTCCTCTGTGGACTGGTGACCTTTAGTAGGTTGCTTAACATGCTAGCCACATAGCGCATTGTGTCCGTACTTATGCCATCTCCACTGTAATGCTTTGCACTGGTTCACTGTCTCTGCTTCTTGCTTGATGGCCTGCATCGGTCTATTTCTGTGCTCTCACAAGACGACAGATCCTCCCCTGTTTACCACCGTGGGACAGGAGGACATTTTGAATATGTGCAACATTTTAAGAAAATTATCAAACAGGTGTAAACCTTTTTTTTCACTAATCAGCAAATGCCAGAAATACAGCCCAGGGCTGGTTACAGTGCTGGAGAAATCAGTCAAGTAAACAGTTCCCTTCTCACATATTACTGCAGTTCATATTATGTATCTGAGCTCCATACAACTGGTCTAAAGTAGAGGTGAGATGAGAGAAAGAGAACTAAAGGGCAAAATGGAAGCACGCATGTGGAAGCACATATAAACAGATAAGGTGTACACACACACACACACACACACACACACACACACAATGCTCTGCAAACCAGTAGAAGTCGTTATAACAGAGCTTTGCTCAAAGTCTGTCTACCTGAGTACAAATCATCACAAACATGACAATGGTGATGTCTAACAACATACTTCAGATGGCATCCCCAGGACCTGAATAAAAGAATTAAAAGTGTTAGTTCATTTCGTTTGCATACATCTGTGCATATAACATAAAAATCACTGACACCTGGAACCCCATTCCTCGTGATCAAAAAAAAACCTAACCTGATCTGATTTCTCAGAAATGCTTTTGAGCACAGATTATAAACATGCGCAAGCAATTAAATGAATTTAAATCCTTTTAATCACCTTATCATCATATGGATTACCAACTTCATGGACATGTAGGCCTGCAGTAGCATTATGTGTAGTCCATGGTGAGAGTAGAAATGCTGGTAGGTCAACTAAGGGAAACTCAACAGCATCATAAAAACATCATGCTGGGCGTTTAAGGTTGAATGGAGGGCTTTGTGATGGCATTGTGGCAGCTCATAGCACCAGTGTCATGCTAAGAGAGAGAGAAGGCAGAAAAATGGCGCACAGAAAGACAGCATTTTCAGTCTGACAGGAGAGTGATGCGCCAGGCCGTGGGTGCCCACACAAAGAGGCATAACTAAGATGGCCCATAAAGGTCACCTTCAGGGAGGACACTGGGGCTTACACACTGCAGCCTCTAATAAGGTCAGAAGGTCACGCCTGCCAGTGGCCGCTGCTTCATAACAATGGCAAGCATCCCATAGTGTATAGGCGGGACAACAGACACACTCCTTTCAATGGACGGCCTTGTTAATGAGTAACCTTTCTGTCGTAAAATGCAACAGCATTCTAAAAAATGACATATGTAAACTACTTGGTTGAAATTCTTTTCGCCATGAAACCCAGCACTGTGGAAGGACTAGGTTGAGGGCAACAGATTGCCTGTAATCTGCTGCTGAAGGCCCTTACAGATTTTGGTAATCCCAGCAGGAGCTCTGGGGGGCTGGGGTGAAGGGGTGTGGGGGGTTTCCAAACCTCCTACCCACCAACTGCCCTCCATTCCCCATCCCTCCATCCTCCAAGCAAAGATGCCTTCGTTATTGCCTCCATCGGGTATCCTGCTCTACGCAGCCAGACAGCTTCTTAAAACTCATTTCCTGGATTATGCTCGGCTGATTGTAGTTACTTGCTCATAGTCACTGTTTCCAACATCATGGCTTGAGTTGGTGTTTTTGTCTGTGTGTATAAAGCTGATTCAAAGCTACAAAACAGACATTTAGCACTGGGCTCATTAAATCTTTTAGACGTTTTCCATTCTCTTGTGTGTCTTGTGTGTGTGTGTGTGTGTGTGTGTGTGTGTGTGTGTGTGTGTGTGTGTGTGTGTGTGTGTGTGTGTGTGTGTGTGTGTGTTTTAAATCAGGGATGTTTTTATCAGCAGCCTACTTAAAGAAGCTCCCCACCAACTGCCAGGTCTGAATTACAATAAAACAAACTAACAAAATGAATACCTTACAGTGGTACAACGGAACAATGTTTTATTAGATATCCTTGACCATAAACATGTGCTTAAACGTTTAGAAACATGCTTGACAGTGCTGCAAATGTAGTGAAAGACCTGTGTGAAATGGGTGGAAAAGCGGGTTTGGATGAATGATGAACAATGACCTTTCTGTTGGTGACCAGACTGACTGGCTCTGTTTTGTACACAGCCACAATCTGAACCCCAGTCTAAAGATTAGGCTACCTTATTTCCTTCCGGTCATTTTAGATTCATCTTTTGGCTATGCATATGGATAACGTTTAGCTTGTAACAACTTAGCTTGTTTTATTGTGACTGAATGGGTGATATTAAGAATAAACAAAGCTCAGTCATCCGTAGCCTAGTTTTAACAATTGAACTAAAAAATAGAGGTGGTATACTATTATCAACACTAGGAAAAATACTTTTATGTTAACCAACCCCACCACAATCAAAAGTGCACGAGTTTGCTTTATTAAACAATTAAATAATGTATCTGGTTTTATTTTGTTAAATAAATAGTCAGCCTTCTCCAGACACAGGACGTGCAGGTCAACAAACAGGAGTAGTCACAGGGAACATGACAAAAGCAGTTGGATTGATTGAAAAAAATGACGTTAAAGATTTTCTTTTCTTTTGTCCTCTTGATTAGACCTACAGTGCTGAAAGAATTGCGGCTGCTCGGCGTTCACACAGTTAGCGTTCACTGGAGTTCCTTGTAGATAGAAGCCAATTCCTTTCAGCAGGCAACACTTCTGTGCTACACGCTACTCTCGCGACTGTAGCAAACCACTGGCAAGGACGATAGTGCGCGTCCCCGTGACTCAGTCTCGCCACAGAAAACAAAGCTGCACGGCTTCCATTACAGCCAGCAGAACTCTTGGATCTGCATAGAGACATCTGAAATACCGTTCGGAAGATGGATCCACAGTTAGTTTAAGGACTACAGATATAGAGGCCTGCTTGGAGGACATTAAGATAGCAGGGCACTCGCTGTATTGACAAAACATTTTTCCGGAGTGCTTTGTCTTGGCCAGCTAGCAAGCCATCATTGTCGTTCGTTTCTGTTGCCAGCCATCCAGCTAGTCTCTGCTAGCTGAACAGCTACGGAAAACAGCGCCATGTTGTTGTCAAAAAGGGCTTGTTAGGAAGACAAATCTTGACTTAAAGGCGGAACATTTCCCCATCAAGACTCTCCGTTTTGCTTCAGGGATCCCGAATCTGTGCTCCAGTGGCGGAGCCCTCGGACTGTTGTCAATTGGCGACATGGCGGAGCAAAGCTACTCCTGGTGAGTGCGCATAGCCCTAGTTGGTAAACTAGGCTAGGCAACGTACAGCATTCGAATTAAACCAGGAACGGAGCTATCTCCAGAATTAAAATGATTGTATGTACAGATCCGTCCGCAGTTAAAGCATTGTTATTCCGCCTGCAATTAAAAGGCCTTCGTCTATGTTGCCCCCTTATGAGCTAAGCCACTAGCTACCCAGTTAGCTTCGGCTGTCCAAACGTTAGCTATAGGTGGTTAATTGTTGCCGTAGAGGAAAATGGTTTAGTGTGTTATCGGGTTCAGTAGGTTTCTATCAACAACATTCTTTGTACTAAAATGGCACAATATTCATTTTGTCTTCAACTTTAATTTGCTTGACTGGAGAACAGGAAATGACAGTTAGCTAACATGCGTTTGTAAGTGCAACATTGTAATTTATCAATGTAGCTAAGAGTACCTAGCTTACTGCTAACTGGCTTTATGTTTTTTTTTTTTTTTTTTTTTTGAGAAGCAAGGCAAGCTAGCTGCCAACTAGCGGGGTATGCTAACTAGCCTTGCTAGCACGGGGTTCTAGCTCAACAAAGACTAATCGTGTACCGCTAGAATAGCAGAAGGAAGAAGGGCTTATTACGAGCTCTGCCATCGTTAGTTAGCCACCTTAACTGAAATCCCATTGAACCGATCAGGTAACAGCGTGCTGCAGTTAGTCAATTTATGCGTTGCATGTCAGCATCTTCACCCTGTGCCAGTGTTGCTTTTCCAGGGAATTGGCTACGGAAAATGGTCACTACAGAAGTGTCAGTATTTGGTTGAGGTGTTGTGCCAGAATCTGTAATTGTAAAGGGGGCGAAGTTGTAATTAGGATGAAGGCATCTGTCTTAATGAGATTTAGTAATTGCATGTGAAGACCTGTGCTTAATTCTTCTGCATTTTAGAGACAGATTCAACGGTAGTGGGACTCCTGTCACAAATGTTTTGTTTGCGTGTTGTATGGTAAATGTTACCACTAAGGTCTGGATAGCCTAAAACTGCTTGCTCTGAGTCAATACCACCAAATCCGCTTTGTCTAACCTGATTAGCCGTATCTCACGCAGACATTAGTTCAGCCATGACAGACTGACAGAAACGCTTTTCAGGTCATAGATTTAAGGTAATTCTTGCAGCACTCAAATAACGTGGCCCTTTCAACCAGACTATACTAAATCTAGATGCCAGTAGGTGTCATGTTAAGATAATATCTATCCTCTGTTAAAAAAAATACAGAGGAACTCTGCACTCAAGCTTCATCTCTGACATATAGGCTAAGTTCTGAGTAAAAGCACTGATGTATCCTAGGCGGTAGAGTTACCCTAAGGAAGATTCCAGTATGGTGGATTGTGGTGTCAGTGTCTTCAGGACAGCCAGGATCCTCAGATAACCCATCCAGCAAGAATCCTTCACAAGGCACAGCTGGTCAAATACCCTCTCCCCTGAGCGACATGCCTTTCAGTCGGCCTAATCAACACATCAGTGCACGTCAAAAAGCGGCTCCCCAGATAATGAATACCACTGCCAGTCATGAGAGTGCTGTTCATCTGTCAGTCACTCTTACACACACACACACACAGATAGACATAGACAAACACATTCTCACACACAGTCGCTGTGTTTCGGGTGACTGGGTTCAGCAGCATCCGAGATGGCCAACAACAACACAGGTCTGTCTTTTGTGACCCCGCGTCTTGAGCAGAGGGAGCACTAAGACTTATTGTCAGAAGCGGAGAAAGGCCCGTTTCAGGGATGAGCTCAGAGTGTAGTCAGCCGGCCTGGATGCGCGCAGCAGCGGCGGCAGCTAATGGGCGCTCGATGACCATTCATTCTACGGCGGAATGCTCTGGCCAGTGAGACAAGAGGAAGAGGGCTCCACAACACATTTCCCCTTCTCCTCACTGGAATGCCAAAAAAAAAAAAGTGTGAGAGAGAGGAGGAAAGACAACAGAATGAAAAGGAAAGTGCTTTCTTTGGCCCCGTTGATGTTAGAAGGGATGCTCAGCACTCTCACGTTTGAGTGGGATCAGAGGGAGGATCATCCTCGTGCAGAGTTATGGCTGCAGGGTTATTGCTTGATTAACCATGGCCTTCACAAAGAAACCTGTTTCCACAGTGTAACTGTGTCCACAGTCTTGTGTCGCTGCAGAGTGTTCAGTAGTCGCACCGTATCTCTACAACTACAGGGTTTTGCCATCTTATTTGTATGGGGATCTTGGTTATGCTCACGCTTGCTTTATGTGAAGCAGTAGTTGCTCACAGTGTTGCTGTGGTCTTGGTGTTGCATAGTAAGAATGTGTGTGTGCCCAGTTGTTCATATTTGTTAACCATGCTTACTTGGTCATTCAGTTTTTTTCTTCCTTTTGAGGTTTTCCGTCAAAAGGTGCAGATACATGCTTTGAATGCATATCTTGCAAATAAAATTGTTGTATTGGCTGTTTAGTGTGCCTACAATGTATTTTAAGTGTGCAAAGGTATTTTAGCACTGTAATACCAGGCGTAGGCTACAGAAACATTTTATTTGATTTAACACCGCAAGGCCTTCGGGCCAAAAGTCTCTTGGGCGGCTCGTAGGGATATTGCAACATTTGGTCATACTGAATCCGCTGAGAAGCAGCCAGAAGCGAGGGGTATTTTTGACCGTACCAACAGGGATGGTCTGGAACAACTGTTTTTGCCACAGCACTTCATGAGATGCCGAATAACAATACCACATTCCCCAAGTTGGAGCAATGTAGCACTCCACCCTTTACAAATCATACTTATGTAGCCCAGTCATTGCACATTACAGTGGCAAACACGGCTAGCAAGCCAAGATTTGTTTCCCGTGTCATGATTGTTATTTACTGTTGTTATTATTATTATTATTAGAATTGTAATTGTTTTGGTGGTGTTCAGTGTTTTATGTATGACTGAAGGAATGCAATGGGGTCTGTGGGTATGTTTGTGCTGTGTTCTCGGTGCCCATCCCAGTAGTCTGTTTAAATGAGAGGGGGTAGTGTGCCTCAGGGCGCTAGCAGGCTAGCAGAGGGAGCCTTTGACCTTAGTTAGTTAGGGTAGCTGCTGAGGGGATATGCTTAGCAGCTGAATCTCTAGCGTTGGAGAACCTGAATTGTGGCCTGCAGGTTAAAATAACAAATTGTACATGAGCATCTATTGAGGTAAGGGCAGCGTAGTGCTGTGGAGACCTTTGTCTTCCTACATGCTGTCAAGACCTTTATGTGCAAGTCATTCTGGTAAGCCTGTCAGGGATGCCTACCAGTGATCAGTCTTGGGGGTTAGTCTCAGTAAGCCAAGCAGTGATCAGGCTAAGGGGTTAGTCTCAGTAAGCCAAGCAGTGATCAGTCTTAGGGGTTAGTCTCTGTAAGCCAAGCAGTGATCAGTCTTAGGGGTTAGTCTCAGTAAGCCAAGCAGTGATCAGGCTTAGGGGTTAGTCTCTGTAAGACAAGCAGTGATCAGTCTTAGGGGTTAGTCTCTGTAAGCCAAGCAGTGATCAGTCTTAGGGGTTAGTCTCTGTAAGCCAAGCAGTGATCAGTCTTAGGGGTTAGTCTCTGTAAGCCAAGCAGAGATCAGTCTTAGGGGTTAGTCTCTGTAAGCCAAGCAGTGATCAGTCTTAGGGGTTAGTCTCTGTAAGACAAGCAGTGATCAGTCTTAGGGGTTAGTCTCTGTAAGCCAAGCAGTGATCAGTCTTAGGGGTTAGTCTCAGTAAGGCAAGCAGTGATCAGGCTTAGGGGTTAGTCTCTGTAAGCCAAGCAGTGATCAGTCTTAGGGGTTAGTCTCTGTGAGCCAAGCAGAGATCAGTCTTAGGGGTTAGTCTCTGTAAGCCAAGCAGTGATCAGTCTTAGGGGTTAGTCTCTGTAAGCCAAGCAGATGTGTCTGATCTCACCTCTAAGATCCTTAAACATCACATTCTCTTTGGCTGTGCAGGAAGGCAATCTCACACACACAGACCACCTGGGTAAGGTCTGTTTGAACACACAGCCACACACACACACACACACGCACACACACACACACACACACACACACCTCTCAGTGGTGCATCAGGAATGGCCTTCATGGTGTATCGTTTCAGGCCCGTTACATACCTCATTCACAGGCTGCTGTTGGCATTGTTGCTTTGAGAGTTTCGGGGAACTGTAGGATGACGTATTCTGCCGGAATGCTATTTGAGTGGGCCTGCTTGTGCTTCTGGGAACTGGACATGTTTTCTGTGCGCTGCCTTTGAGGTGGTGTAGGTGCCAGAGTTTACTGCTGTACCCCTGTTGTCTGCTGTCCGAATCTGTTGCCACGAGAGGCGTTTTGTGATCCAGTGCCGGCGGCATGTTTTTAGGTCGTTTACACGTCCGTTTACACGTCCACCTGTCTGTCCCTGTCTGGTGGACTACATGTCGCAAAAAAACGCCTCTGGGCACATGCTTCAAATTTGGTATGCATGTTCAGTTAGACATACAGTTAGGGTTGAAGGTCAAAGGTCAACACTCAAGGACCACATGTATGCCTCATTCTTGTGAAAGTTGTCTCTTCAGGATGTCCTGAGGTATGTCTTGAATTTGGTTGAGTTCAGTTTTAGTGCATTTGGACTAAAGCGTCGAGCAGGCAGATTTTCGTAGGTCAGCTGCCAGAGGTCCAGAAGGCCACAGTGACCTCAGGCATATGCAAGCATAATATTTCAGAAATGCCTTCTTTGGGACCGACATTGACTTCACCTCACTGATGTTAGAACAGGTTAGAGTTTACTTCTACCTTTCTGTTAAGGAATAGCAGGATGTGTTTAAAGCCCTGTAGTGAGATTGTGGCCTACACCTGTGTTGATGTACGCTACAGCAGTTACAGCATGCTGTAAGCTTTAATGATGTATGCATTGCACGCCTCATGACACAGATGTGTATTAACTAATAATACACAGATGTGTACACTGCCAAGACACAGACATTCTATTAGCAACAGTCCAGATTAGGGGTGTTGAAATTAACCATGCATCGTGATGCAGACATGAACGATTAATAATAGTTTCAATAGCAGAACTTAATCGATTATAATGTATTTTCTTCTAAATTTTACTGTGCTGTTACTTTTTATTTATTTTTATTTTTTAAATTTACCATGAATATTTTTGGCTGTTGAGTTTTATTAAATAAAAAGGGAAAAAAGGAAGATAATATCTGACTGCTTGTGTTTTTTGATAAAATCAAAGCCATGTGAAGTAATATAGAAAATTGATGTGAAGAATCGTGATGCATCGAGATATCGAATCGAATCGCTGGCTTAATAATCGTAATCGAATCGTGAGATGACATGTGAAATGCTTCAAGTCATGTAAAAAACACAGACATGAGAGAAAGCCACTTCAGTTTTTTTTTATATGTCACAACCATGCAGCACTCAGCTTCATAGCTGCGGCTGGGTTGCTATGGCGTCAGTGGTGTTTGGCAGACCCGTAAGAGGTGTCTACGTAGGGCCGTTAGCTAGCGAGATGGCGGCCATCTTTGCCCTGCTGAGAGCAGCTTGATATGAGGCCTCACAATAGATGACACACCAATACAATAGATGGCACTGCCCACCTGTCAGTCATTGTGTGTGTGTGTGTGTGTGTGTGTGTGTGTGTGTGTGTGTGTGTGTGTGGTGTGCTTGTGGCTGAAGAGGGTGGTCAGAGTGGGTTTTGTCTCCCCATGCAAGCGGCACCTTCGCTCGTTCCTCTCATGTGTCTGGGCCCAGCACTTAAACACACACACACACACGCGCACACACACACACACACACCCCACACACACACACACACACACACACACACCCCAGCGATCACCCCAGCCGCAACCAGACAGAGGCCCGATAATAGGCTGGTAACTGTGTAAGTGCTTGCGGAGGCTGATAACGCATTCAGGAGTGACCACTAGGCATCTGGGCATCTGGCTCTGAGCTCCTACCTACTAGCACTTGCTGTTTCCTCTAATATGACTGCGAGGAGCTGGGGGGACCCCATGGTCACATTAATCAATTATGCAGAGTGACACACAAAACAGGTGGAAAAACAGAAAACAATCCCAACAATCAGACCTAATTTAAATGGAAAAACAATCCCACCTGCGTTTCTGGAGCGTAGCTCAGGGCCAATGGGGGAGCTGCTTATCATTTGCTTCAGTCACAGCAGGCTGTAGTTAACACGAGTGAAAAGAGCTCTGGAGGTCCTGTCTCCTCTGTGAGTATGTGTGTGTGTGAGTGTGCGCACGTGTGTGTGTGTGTGCGTGCGCGCATGCGAGTGTGTTGAAAGAGGAAGTTTGCACTGAAGTGCCGCGTGAGCGCGTTGTGTGGGGAGGACAGTTCTCAAGTATAGGGCCTTTCCCCAGGTCATGAAAGCGCGTCTCATCGCTCAATCTCCCGGTGCAGGCAGGCAGATAAGAAGTGGGGCACCATGGTTGTGCTGCTGCTAAGGCTGCTAAGCTAAGGTGAGTGTACCCCAGCTCTCAGCACAGGCCCTAGTGTCTTTGGGCTATGGTTGTGCTGCTGCTAAGGCTGCTAAGCTAAGGTGAGTGTACCCCAGCTCTCAGCACAGGCCCTAGTGTCTTTGGGCTATGGTTGTGCTGCTGCTAAAGCTGCTAAGCTAAGGTGAGTGTACCCCACCTCTCAGCACAGGCCCTAGTGTCTTTGGGCTATGGTTGTGCTGCTGCTAAGGCTGCTAAGCTAAGGTGAGTGTACCCCAGCTCTCAGCACAGGCCCTAGTGTCTTTGGGCTATGGTTGTGCTGCTGCTAAGGCTGCTAAGCTAAGGTGAGTGTACCCCAGCTCTCAGCACAGGCCCTAGTGTCTTTGGGCTATGGTTGTGCTGCTGCTAAAGCTGCTAAGCTGTTGTGAGTGTACCCCAGCTCTCAGCACAGGCCCTAGTGTCTTTGGGCTATGGTTGTGCTGCTGCTAAGGCTGCTAAGCTAAGGTGAGTGTACCCCAGCTCTCAGCACAGGCCCTAGTGTCTTTGGGCTATGGTTGTGCTTCTGCTAAGGCTGCTAAGCTAAGGTGAGTGTACCCCAGCTCTCAGCACAGGCCCTAGTGTCTTTGGGCTATGGTTGTGCTGCTGCTAAAGCTGCTAAGCTGTTGTGAGTGTACCCCAGCTCTCAGCACAGGCCCTAGTGTCTTTGGGCTATGGTTGTGCTCCTACTAAAGCTGCTAAGCTGTTGTGAGTGTCAAAGCCCCGAGTGCTGGCCTACTGCGGCAGCTAAAACTGATATTCTGATTTAGTTGGTTCAGTGGGAGGGGGGACACAACCCACCTTGAGTGAGATTCAGAGATCGGAGGGGAAGAGACCTTTTTGTTTTGCATAGGGTTAGGGTTTGCATAGGGTTAGGGTTAAAGGAGAACTTTGGTGTAAAATGAAAATTGGCATGTTAAAACATCATACCGAGTTGGTATGTGTACTGAGGAGCAAAATTGATTTAGCCTGTTGCATTCAGAGTTTAACTATTTTTTTATAGTTTGACCCAGAAGGCTAACAATGGAAGTGGTAGGTGCCCTTAGACGAAGCATGACGACTACGCTATTTTTAAACCATTAAAACAGCTCGAAGAAACTCCACATTCCATTGGTAGTACAACAAAGGCTCTGGCATTCAAAACGAACCACTGAGAATATTGTAAATGTACACAACGTTTATTTAAAAAGCTGTTCTTACATGCAGTCGTTTGCAGTTGTTTCTTGTTGCAGCCATGATGAAAGTCCAAACAAGTTGATTGTACTACCTCTCCTCCTATTCTTCCTGCTGCTTCGTGTTCGTCAATCGACCTGTGCAGACTTTCATCATGGCGGCGACGAGAAACTACAGCAAGGTACTGCTTGTCAAAACTGTTTTATTAATAAATGTTGTGTACACTTACAAAGTTCTCAGTGCCTCATTTTTAATGTCAGGGCCTTTGTTGTACTACCGATGGAGTGTGGAGTTTCTTCGAGCTGTTTTAATGGTTTAAAAATAGCGTAGCCGTCATGCTTCGTCTAAGGGCACCTACCACTTCCATTGTTAGCCTTCTGGGACAAACGATAAAAAATAGTTAAACTCTGAATGCAACAGGCTAAATCAATTTTGCTCCTCCGTACACATACCAACTCGGTATGATGTTTTAACATGCCAATTTTCATTTTACACCGAAGTTCTCCTTTAAGAGCAAAATATGGCCATTGGTGTGTGCAGGGTCATGTATACGCTGAGTGTAGGGTCATGTGTGTGGTCATTGATGTGTAGGGTCATATTTAGGGTCATGTATAGAGATATTGATGTGTATGCTCATGTATATGGTGAGTGTAGGGTCCTTTATATGGGGCAGTGGTGGCCTAGCGGTTAAGGTGTGACCTGTGACCTCAGGATTGCAGATTCGAATCCCAGGTCACCAGTAGCGCCACTGAGAGACCCTGAGCATGGCACTGTCTCCAGGCACCGTTGTTATGACTGTGCCCTGTGTGTGATGGGTTAAACGCAGAGGTGAATCTCGTTGTGTGAACAGTGTGCTGTGCCGTGTCATCACAATGACAAAAATGGGACTTTGTGTATGTGTGTGGTCGTTGATGCATAGGAAATAATGAAGTTGGGGTTGGGGGCCTGCAGCCAGCCTGGTTCAGATTCGGATTCGCTCTGAAATTCCAGGGGTTGCTCCGTGGGCCCTGCTCCATCCAGGTGCATGATAATCATCCAGGTGTTTTTAGTATAGTGCCGCTGTCAGACACGCACACATACAGTGTCTCTCTCACACACACACACACACACAGCCCTGAAGGCGTATTACAGGCGTGTACACAGCACAGGAAGCTGCAGCCATAGTCAGGCTGGGGCACAGGAAGCTGCAGCCGTAGTCAGGCTGGTGCAGCACCATTTTTCACAACACACTGCCTTCCTCAAATGTGCATTGCACTGCCGTGCGTGTGGTAATGTTCTAGCACCATGTGACGGTGTAGAATGCCTCATGACCTATAGCACAGCAACCAGATACAGGGGCAGCCCATCTCCATTTAATGGTGCCAGGGGTGCAGGGGCCACAGTAGCTGTAGCTAAGGGGTGGAGGTGGTGTAGCTAAGGGGTGGTGGTGGTGGGGGGGGGGGGGGGGTGTCACTGTGGGGGGTGGGATGGGGATGGAGGGAGAGCCCATGACCAAGGTGTAGCTAAGGGGTGGTGTAGCTAAGGGGTGGGAGTGGTGTAGGTAAGGGGTGGGGGTGGTGTAGCTAAGGGGTGGGAAACGTGTAGCTGTGGTGGGGGTGGTGTAGGTAAGGGGTGGGGGTGGTGTAGCTAAGGGGTGTGGAAGGTGTAGCTGTGGTGGGGGTGGTGTAGGTAAGGGGTGGGGGTGGTGTAGCTAAGGGGTGTGGAAGGTGTAGCTGTGGTGGGGGTGTTGTAGCTAAGGGCTGTGGAAGGTGTAGCTAAGGGGTGGGGTGGTGTAGCTAAGCAGTGGGGATGGGTGTGGTGGGGGAGGTGTAGCTGTGGTGGAGGTGGTGTAGCAGGGGTGGGGTGGGGGTGCAGGGAGAGCCCATCTCCATTTAATGGTGCCAGGGGTGCAGGGAGGCAGAGTTGACCACAGTAGCTGTAGCTAAGGGGTGGTGTAGCTGCACTGGGGGTGGTGTGGGTGGTGTAGCTAAGGGGTGGGGGTGGTGTAGCAGGGGTGGGGTGGGGGTACAGGGAGAGCCCATCTCCATCTCCATTTAATGGTGCCAGCGGTGTAGGGAGGCAGAGTTGACCACAGTGGCTGTAGCTAGGGGGTGAGTGGGGGTGGTGTAGCTGGGGTGGTGTAGCTGTGATGGGGTGGGGTGTAGCTGGGGTGGTGTAGCTGTGATGGGGTGGTGTAGCTGGGGTGGGCTGGGGGTGCAGGGATGCAGGCAGAGCCCATCTCCATTTAATGGTGCCAGGGGTGCAGGGAGGCAGAGTTGACCACAGTAGCTGTAGCTAAGGGGTGGTGTAGCTGCACTGGGGGTGGTGTGGGTGGTGTAGCTGGGGTAGGGGAGGTGTAGCTGGTGTGAGGTGGGGATGCAGGGATGTCCTGCTCCGTTTCACCACAAATAAACTACCATTGGCAATGTTTGAAGGTGTTGAGTGCTTGTAGCAAGCCTGCTCCGGTGCACATCGCTGCGGTAGCTAGTTTGGATGTCACACTGCACTGTGTGTGAGGGGGCCTTTGTGAGCAGCCGATGGTGACCTAGTGACATCGTTCAGGCTGGATTCTAGGAAACATATGAGGAGGCCACGGGAAAAACGGGCATAGTCACAAAATCACATTTTTCAAGTTACTTCCCGGTAGTTGGATTGAAACCCCAGCTCTCTAAAAAATAATCCTGTGAATAAACAAGCATAGTCTTGCAATAGAAGCACTTTAAAATAGCATTTACTTATAAAATGCAATAAAAAAAATCTAACCTATAAATGACATTTTCTCAATTTCTTCATTTTGCGACCATGCCTGTTTTTCCTGAGGACCCCTCGTATGCATTTGTTTACAAGATGTGCTCCATATTCCTTGTGCTCAGTGTGTTCTCTTCGTTCACTGTGAATCTCTGTAGCATTAGCAACATTTAGGCTAGTGTTAGACCCAGGCCGGTTAGGCCGGTCTTGAGCTTTCTGTGATGTTTACATTGGAAGTGTGTAAGCGCCTTAGGCGTGAACTTGAGTTGACCTCCATGGGTCAGATGGTGTCACCGTGGTTTGACTCTCTGCAAGTGTGTCATCGAGTCGGCCGCCTTTGTCCCTCTTGTGTCACAGCTAGGCGCGGATGCATCCGGTGTGTCACACCTACGCAGCCATACATGAGTGCAGTGGCAGGAGAAATGTGGGGGCGCGCGTGTGTGTGGGGGGGGCGCGTAAAACACCCCAGGGGGACCAGAGCGAGGTTTCCCATTGCTCCATTCAGTTTCACCCTGGAGTCCCATGGAGTTCCCCCACCTCTCTATCTGACACACACACACACACACACACACACACATGCACACACTTGCGGTTGCAAGTTGCAATTCTAATCCAATCCAGCAAATTGCTCCTTGGGGTCCACTGAATAACACCCAAATGTGTCCAATCACAGCTTGTGGGCCACACTGTTTCCAATCAACACATTGCTGCAGGAGCATGGCAGGGCTGGGGGTGGGCGAGGGTGGGGGTGGGGGCGGGGGTGTTAATTGATGGGCTGTTGAGCTTAAACCCCAGTGACCTCTTACCAGAATTGCAAAAGC
>CM050209.1:32632500-32640000 GCA_027475355.1 Coilia nasus | reverse complement strand
TAGCAGGGTTTTAAAATGTATGTACTAAATATGACGTGTGTTACGCTAGCACTACACTAGATATGGCGTGTGTTACGCTAGCACTACACTAGATACGATGTGTGTTACGCTAGCACTACACTAGATACGATGTGTGTTACGCTAGCACTACACTAGATATGGCGTGTGTTACGCTAGCACTACATTAGATATGGCGTGTGTTACGCTAGCACTACACTAGATACGATGTGTGTTACGCTAGCACTACACTAGATACGATGTGTGTTACGCTAGCACTACACTAGATATGACGTGTGTTACGCTAGCACTACATTAGATATGGCGTGTGTTACGCTAGCACTACACTAGATACGATATGTGTTACGCTAGCACTACACTAGATATGACGTGTGTTACGCTAGCACTACACTAGATACAGCGTGTGCCTAAATACAGCTTCGATGTGTCTGTATGTAATGTTGCCGTAACTGGTGTAGCCGGTTCCATTGTTTATAGTGGAGGCTAATTGACGATACATCTTTGACTTTAACGCATCTGTTCCGCATTCAGTGTAGCCTGCCCGTCAGACCGTAGTCAACATGGCCGTCAATCACTCTGAGCGTCTAATTATGGGCTTTGCACTCACACCAGACAGAATTCTGAAAAGCTGGCAGTTAAACTTGCCATAATGATGCAGTTCTGAGAAAAGCACCCTGTTTTTAAAAGTCAGATGTTTGATTGTCCCATTAAATCATGGGAAATCAGTCTATGATTTGCATGATGAATTTAATCTCCTAAGTCTCTCTTCATGGTGGTATTTATCATTTGAAATGGGCACAGCGTACAATGTGCTCATGTTCGGAGCATTGAGAAGGTTGCATTGGATGCATTCTCCAACACGAGTAAAATGACACTGCTGTCGTCGAGTGTGAGATGGTGTGTGTGTGTGTGTGTGAGATGGTGTGTGTGCTGGGGTAGGATCCCCATAGGGGTCCAAAACCGAGTTCCGGAAAGGCGGTTGGGAACGTTGGCAGTTTGAGCTGACTAGTAATGCATGCAGGGCAGTATTTTTTGTGTGAGTATCCCACGGTGTGGATAACGGGTTGGAAGGTTGAATCAGCATGACCACCCCGTATCCTACAATAGAAAGATGATGGCATGCCTGGACATTGGTCAGGCTAGGAAAGCTTTTAGCTGCGCTGGGACCGGATCTCACAATGCGCCTGTATCGCACGTTAACAAGTGGTGGAAAAGCCCGGAAGCTTCAGGAAGCGAGGGCCCTGCCATGTATTTGTTCATCGAGTTACTAAAGCAGCCGATTCCAATCAGCACAGCTCCTCAGCCAAGCAGATGAGCCGAGCAGCCCAATCAGCTCTTGGAAATGCGTCGGCAGAAGCAGTAGGCCATATTGTGGGGCTGTTTTAAGTGCACTTTTAGCCCCAGAATGTGCACTTCTCCACCTCTGGGAGCGGGGTGTAAACAGACAGCAGAGCTGAGCGCTGGTTCACCCTGTAATCAAATCCGGCCTGAGACTCTGACACAAACACCTGAGCACACGCACGAACCTCCAGATGGAGCTGGGCAAAAAGGGGGACGGAGGGGTTGTTAGCGGTCCAAAAAGGGGGGGACCGGAGGGGTTGTTAGCGGTCCAAAAAAGGGGGACGGAGGGGTTGTTAGCGGTCCAAAAAAGGGGGGACGGAGGGGTTGTTAGCGGTCCAAAAAGGGGGGACGGAGGGGTTGTTAGCGGTCCAAAAAGGGGGGACGGAGGGTCGTTAGCGGTCCAAAAAGGGGGGACGGAGGGGTTGTTAGCGGTCCAAAAAGGGGGACGGAGGGGTTGTTAGCGGTCCAAAAAAGGGGGGACGGAGGGGTTGTTAGCGGTCCAAAAAGGGGTTTAAGCACAGATGTGTTTGGACTCAATCCCACCCTGGTGTTACAGGTGTTTGAACTCAATCCCATTCGAGTATGAACATGGTTAAATGACAGGTATGTTTGCTGTTGGGGGTGTTAGAGGGGTTTATGCACAGGTATGTTTAGACCCAATACCACCCTAGTGTGAAGCTGGTTAAATCACAGGTATGTTTGGACTGGATGTGAAGCTGGTTAAATCACAGGTGTGCTTGGAGTCAGTGTGAAGCTGGTAAATCACAGGTGTGTTTGGAGTCAGTGTGAAGCTGGTTAAATCACAGGTGTGTTTGGACTGGATGTGAAGCTGGTTAAATCAAAGGTGTGTTTGGAGTCAGCGTGAAGCTGGCTAAATCACAGGTATGTTTGCTATTGAGGTTGAAGTCATCTGAGTGCGACGCCACGCAGATCAAGTCAGCACCTGTCGAGGCGTCTCCTGTGGCGGTCCCGCTGCGCTCGTCTTGTCTTGTCTCGGCGAGGAGGGAAAACAACAGCCAGCCTCGAGCAGCTGCAGCAGCCACGGGCTCAGAGTGACACGCCATGCCACGCCGCTCCTGGCGGCCCTCAGAGTTTACAAACGAGGAGTCAAAAACGTCAGAAATAGCCGGCGCGCTGACCTCGGGCCGCTCCAAGGAAAATAAATGACCAGCCACAAAGTCCTGCCGGGACACACAGGAATATTTCCGCACAGATCGCCTCCCGTTTGCGGAGACCCAAAACAACCAGGGGCAGTGTCGGGGAGCGAGGGGCGGACAGACCTCACAGCCCCGGCCGACATTCCTCACCCCTGCCGGAGGTTGGAGGCGGGGGGAGGGGCAGGCACGAGGTCATAGGTCACGACCTCTCCCATCGTATGTAAGGTGAAGGTCACAGGCTCTGCCTTAGCTGGGAGGCGGTGGGTTCAGGGGGTCTCGCAGCAGTGGGAGAGGAAGCTGAACATGGTGGTTTTCAGAGTGGGGGTGATTAGCACTAGGAAATCTCCTGTGTGGTAGCACAAGCCTTGCATTTTCTATAGTTTTGCCCCCACGCCCCCGCTGTTTGCGCAAGTAGGCCAGCAGACGGGATAGTAGGGTGTCACACGTTTCATGACGGCTGCATTTTTTTTTTTTTTTTTGGTGGAGGGGGTCTCCCAAGGCCATTCACACATGAGCTTTGAGTCGAGTTTCTTTTAACAGAAACAACATGTCAGCACGGTCTTGCCTCGCATGTTGTTTCTCAACACACTCACACACACTCTCACACACACACACACACACACACACAAGATATATAGAGGGAAGGTGATGAAAAGGCAGTAGCTGGCCAAAATGGTGTCAAATGTTGGCACCGTGTCTCAGATTGCACGCTTGTGCACTTACTACACCCAGTTTAAGTGTGTCATTGTGCCCACATTGATGAATGTGGCATGTACTAGGAGATGTGGGGGATGGAACGGCGGTAGGCAGAGTGTATGGGGCCGGCGGCCATGTTGGCCAGGTATTGTGTTCTGTGGTGAGACATCTGCAAGGGGCGGTGCTCAGAGAACAGTGGGAGGCCATGTTCACAGCCGCATCTCTTTCCAGAAGTCTCTGTAGAAGTGTAATTCCCCGAGGTGTAGTTTCCTGAAGTGTAGTACTCGGAAGGGTAGTTCCCTGAAGTGTGATTCTCGGAGGCCCTGGCAGGTGTTGGTCACGCACAGTACACTTACGTTGTCATTACCTAGAAAGCAGATTCCCAGGTGTCGAGCAATACGAGACGTGTACATATGTGGATGCGGCTTTCCAGTCTATTGGGAGCAATTCGGGAAAGAAGCGCAAAACAAGCAGGTCCATCGCTGGCCCTGGACTTGCAGGGCATACTGCAGCCCCAGAACCATCACTGGGCCAGGACTTGCAGGGCATACTGCAGCCCCAGAACCATCACTGGGCCAGCACTTGCAGGGCATACTGCAGCCCCAGAACCATCACTGGGCCAGCACTTGCAGGGCATACTGCAGCCCCAGAATCATCACTGGGCCAGCACTTGCAGGGCATACTGCAGCCCCAGAACCATCACTGGGCCAGGACTTGCAGGGCATACTGCAGCCCCAGAACCATCACTGGGCCAGCACTTGCAGGGCCCCAGAGAGACTCTCCTGGCAGCTCCAGTGGGCCAGGACTTGCAGGCCCCAGAGCCACCACTGGGCCAGGACTTCCTGGCAGCTCCACTGGTGGATGTGATGAGTCACTGGGACCTCCCCTGAATTCCTCCGTTCTCTGTTTTTATAGGGGAGACATTTTGAAGCTGGTGTTTGACTTGGGCCTCTGTCTGACGGCTGGATCTGTGTGGCAGGGTGTGGTTGGGCTGCGCTTAAAATAGTCATGACGGGATTTGTGCAGCCACATGCTTTTGTTTTCTTTGTGTCGGGCGGAGCCAGAGAGAGTGTTTCACCTCAGGTGGCTGTTGCCTTGCTGAAGACACTGCTGCTTACAGGCATTGAAACAGTGGGCCTACAAGGCTACGAATGAGCCACTATAAATAAGTAAAGGTTTTTTTTTCCTGGGATTTTGTAGCTGGCACGACAGCTATTCATTTTTGCTTTGTCATGAGAATAACAGGTTGCATTGAGGATTGTCTGCAATCATGAAATGTTGTTACTTGGTTTTTAATCTTTCTATATGTGTGTGTGTGTGTGTGTGTGTGTGTGTGTGTCTTGCAGGGCGTACTCCCTCGTGGACTCCAGTCAGGTGTCCACCTTCCTCATCTCCATCCTCCTCATCGTTTACGGCAGCTTCAGGTGAGTGTCACACACACACACACATGCACGCATACGTACACACATACACACACGCATACATACATACACACACACACGTCTGTACAGCATGGTGTAGTGGGAGTTAAAACATGCTGAGAGTTGACATGTTTCAGGTCTATAAAATGATGAGTTGACGTGTTTCAGGTCTAAATCGCACGTGACACCTGCTCCTCCTCTCTTTCCTCTGCTGTCCATCTCCCTCACCCCTCATGTAATCCTCCTCTCTCTCCTCCTCTCTCTCCTCCTCTCTCTCCTCCTCCCTCCCTCCTCCTCTCCCTCCTCCTCTCTCTCTCCTCCTCCTCCTCTCCTCCTCCTCTCTCTCCTCCTCCCTCTCTCTCCTCCCTCTCTCCTCTCCCTCTCTCCTCCTCTCTCTCCTCCTCCCTCCCTCCTCCTCTCTCTCCTCCTCCTCTCTCTTCCTCTCTCCTCCTCTCTCTCCTCCTCTCTCCTCCTCTCTCCTCCTCTCTCCTCCTCTCTCCCTCACTCTCTCCTCCTCTCTCTCCTCCTCTCTCCCTCTCTCCTCCTCCTCTCTCCCTCTCTCCTCCTCTCTCCCTCACTCCTCTCTATCCTCCTCTCTCTCTTCTCCTCTCTCTCCTCCTCTCTCCCTCACTCTCTCCTCCTCTCTCTTCTCCTCTCTCTTCCTCCTCTCTCCCTCACTCCTCTCTATCCTCCTCTCTCTCTTCTCCTCTCTCCTCCTCCCTCCCTCACTCTCTCCTCCTCTCTCCCTCTCTCTCTCCTTCCTCTCTCTCTCTTGCTCTCCCCTCTCTCCCTCTTCCACTCACTCTCTCCCCCCTCTCCTTTCTCTCTCTCTCTCTCCCGACTTCTCTCTCCCTCTCCCTCCATCTCTGCCCCTCTCTCTCTCTCTCTCTTTGTCCTTCCTCCTTCCTGCTCTCTGTCTCTGTCTCTCTCTCCCTCTATCTCTCTCTCCTCCCCTGCTCTCTCTCTCTCTCTGTCTCTCTCTCCCTCCTCCCTGCTCTCTCTCTCTCTCTGCTCCTCTCTCCCCCCCCTCCCTCCTCTCTCTGTCTCTCCCTCTCTCTCTCCTCCCTGCTCTTTCTCTCTCCGCCCTGCTCTCTCTCTATCTATCTCTCCTCCATGCTCTCTCTCTCTCTCCCTCTCCCTCTGCTGAAAGTGCAGTACCAGTCTGTGCTGAGGAGAGAAGCAGGGTGGAGGTGGTCACAAGTGTTTGGGCCAGACTTCTCGTTGAGGGGTTGTTGGAGGTCTTTCTATAAACCTCCAATTGAAAAGCGTACGGCCGATCTGCAATGGAGGCTCGTTCACGGAGCTATAGCTACAAACAGACACGTGGCGCACCTGAATCCAGCAGTAGGGGGAGACTGTCCTTTTGTGGTGGGGGGGGGGGGGGGGGGGGGGGGGGTGGAACTGTTTGTCCATCTGTTTTTGAACCTGTGGGAGGTTGGTGGGACTGTTTGATTTTCTCAAAGTGGTGGGTTTTGAAACTTGGGGGCACTTTTTCAGACAGGTTCTTTATTAGTGGGCCAGTGTACAGTGCAAAGAAGAGAAATGAAGTGTGTTTATTGAATTTCTTGATGAGCTCAGCTAAATTTGGAAAACTCCTGGGATAAACTACTGGGTGCTGGTTCATGTGATTCTGTGGAGGTTTTCAAGGGGATGGTGGCTGCTCGTGTGAAAATTGAATATGCTTATTATAAGTTAATTGATGATATGGATGGTTTTGTGGCTGTGTGGGGGGTGGGGGGAGTGTTGTGCCATGTTGCTGTTGATGGCACAGTGGTTTTAAATGTGTGATTAGGGTGGTGCAGCTTTTAAGATGCACATAGGGTTGTGAATGGTGTAGTTGATGTGGTATGGGGAAGTTGTGGAATTGTCTGATTATGATTTAATAAAGGAGTTTTAAAACCTCTCCCTCTCCCTCTCTCCCTCTCTCCCTCTCTCCATCTCTCCCTCTCTCCATCTCTCCCTCTCTCCCTCTCCCTCTCTCCATCTCTCCCTCTCCTCTCCCCTCTCTCCATCTCTCCCTCTCCATCTCTCCATCTCTCCCTCCTCCATCTCTCCATCTCTCTCTCTCCCCTCTCTCCCTCTCTCCATCTCTCCATCTCTCCCTCTCCATCTCTCCATCTCTCCCTCTCCATCTCTCCCCTCTCTCTCTCTCCCTCTCTCCCTCCCTCTCTCCCTCTCTCCATCCTCCTCCCTCTCTCCCTCTCCATCTCTCCCTCTCCCTCTCTCCCTCTCCCTCTCTCCATCTCTCCCTCTCTCTCCATCTCTCCCTCTCCATCTCCATCTCTCCCTCTCCCTCTCTCCCCTCTCCCTCTCTCCCTCTCCATCTCTCCCTCTCCATCTCTCCCTCTCCATCTCTAGGTCGTTAAACATGGACTGTGAGAATCAGGAGAAGGACAAAGATGGGAATCCGACCAACAACGGGCTCCTTTAACAACAGTAACTCAAACAACAGTGAGTCTCCCTGTCCCCTCACAAAACACACACCACAACGCACAAGCACACACACTGTCATACACACACACACACACACAACGCACAAGCACACACACATCACATACACACACACAAACGCACAAGCACACACACACTGTCATACACACACACAACGCACAAGCACACACACACACAATAATGCAGTACATAATTGCAACCCTGTGCAAAAATGGATTTTTTTGTCTTTATTTAGAATAGAAAAGGATGGAGTCCTTTTTTAACTTGTGAGGAGAGGGGGATTTCTTTATTCCAGTGACGGCATTTTGAGTCAGCGTATTGCCCAATAGACATTAGGATTAATAAAATGATACAGCTGAAGATATTCTTGAATACTGTTTGTCTGTGTCGTTGCTTTGTTAAAAAGTTGTTGTGTT
>CM050209.1:32580000-32627500 GCA_027475355.1 Coilia nasus | reverse complement strand
CAGCCAGCCAGTCGTTTCAAACGAGCCCAAAGCCTGCGTGATGATCCCCGCAGCTCAGGGATCTGGCCCCATGTTAACATGACCGTGGTGGGATATGGGACAGGTAGCACACACTCGTGTTTCTGGAACAGTGCCGCTCTCGCCCCACTGTGCCCCCTACTGGATGCACCAGGGAAAGGCAAGAGCTGAAATGGATTTATTGATTAAAATGAATTTATTGAACGAGGTTAAATGGATTTATTGATTTAAATGAATTCACTGAAATCTTCCATCAGGGAGTTGGAGTGCTTTTCAGACACATAGCGCCTCCTAATATAGTATTCAGCTTGTGTGCTAATATAGTATTCAGCTTGTGTGCTAATATAGTATTCAGCTTGTGTGTCCTAATGACCTTACAGCTCTTTATTCCCTTGACCCATACTGCTGCCTGCACTGTATTATGTATTTTAAATTACCCAGTACTTATATGAAGCCCAGACTGTGTGTGTGTGTGTCTGTGTGTGTCTGTGTGTGTCTGTGTGTGTCTGTGTGTGTCTGTGTGTGTCTGTGTGTGTGTGTGTGTGTGTGCGGTGATGCTGACCCATACCACTGTATGCACTGTATTATGTATTTTAAATTACCCAGTACTTATATGAAGCCCAGACTGTGTGTGTGTGTGTGTGTGTGTGTGTGTGTGTGTGTGTGTGTGTGTGTCTGTGTCTGTGTGTGTCTGTGTGTGTCTGTGTGTGTCTGTGTGTGTCTGTGTGTGTCTGTGTGTGTCTGTGTGTGTGTGTGTGCGGTGATGCTGACCCATACCACTGTATGCACTGTATTATGTATTTTAAATTACCCAGTACTTATATGAAGCCCAGACTCCATAGAATAGAATGCCTCGTATTGTCACTATACACATGTACAATGAGATTAAAAGCAGCTCCTTCTCCAGTGCAGACATGAATGTAGACTATTTACGACATAGAATAAAATAATGAATAGTGCAAGAAAAAGGGCAATAGAGGGGGTGCACAGTATATAGTATAAATGAGATTTATATGCAGTGTGATATGCAGTGGGTTATTGCAGATTCATTTAATATTGCACAGTAAAGATGCAGTATACTGGTATTTCACAGCATTTCAACAGCATGCATATTAATATTGCACAGTGGTGGATAGCAGGAAGTCTGGGGTGAGGGGGTTAGAGTGGAGTCAGTGCATGGGTGAGAAACAGACAGCAACCTGCCCCCTACTGAGCAGGAGGAGTCTTTGGAGAGGAAGCGTGTGTCTGTGTTTGTGTGTGTGTGTGTGTGTGTGTGTGTGTGTCTTTATATGAAGCCCAGACTCCATAAGATGAGAACAGAGAGCAGCCTGCCCCCTACCAAGCAGGAGTATCTGTGGAGAGGAGTGTGTGCGTGCGTGTGTGTGTGTGTGTCTTTATATATAGCCCAGACTCCATGAGCTGAGAACAGAGAGCAGCCTGCCCCCTACCAAGCAGGAGTATCTGTGGAGAGGAGTGTGTGTGTGTGTGTGTGTGTGTGTGTGTGTGTGTGTGTGTGTGTGTGTGTGTGTGTGTGTGTCTACTAAACAGGAGGAGTCTGTGGAGAGAAAGCTAGTGTGTGTGTGTGTCTACTAAGCAGGAGGAGTCTCTGTGCAGATAGGGGTGCTTTCAGGGCTGAGCTCACATGACTCGGGAGTTTGATTGGCATCTTTGTTTGACTGTGGAGTTGATTGTTTGACAAGAGGGTGTGCTAATAAAGTTCCGACACAAAGCGACCCAAACAGATAAGTGTTACAGCGTACAGGGGGTGGAGTCCAGCGTCGCAGGACAACATTGAGTGGAGTGGCTGACCACAGTGCAAGCACTATCACCACACACACACACACACACACACACACACACACACACACACACACACACACACACACACACACACACGCTTAGATATTCACCCACCCAACTAACCACAAATCCAACTTGACAGACAGGTCAGGCACTCAGTGACATAACTGAGTGTTGTCTGCTTAGCCTGATGAAATATGGCCCACACGCGCACACACACACACACACACACACACACCACACACACACACACACACACACACACTTAGATATTCACCCACCCAACTAACCACAAATCCAACTTGACAGACAGGTCAGGCACTCAGTGACATAACTGAGTGTTGTCTGTTTATCCTGATGAAATATGGCCCACGCACACACACACACACACACACACACACACACACACACACTGAAGGCCAGCTCTGTATTACTAGGGTTGTACTGAGGTGCTGGTGGGTGTGCCTCTTCACGTAATGGCTATTTAACTTAAAGGCCACTCTGTCGTCTCTCTAGGAAGCTGCACTCCCAAAACGGAACATATTCCTCACCCCCGAACAGTGCAAACTATTACTCGCCCGTGAGTCGAAAACTAATGGAGCACTTGGTGCTTCGTGAATGAATGCTGACACATTTCTGGAAAAGATGAAGTTGAGTCCAGCTTGTGTTTTGGAGGCTGAAGCCGTCTTTGATGGACCTCTTTAGGCGAGCGGTTTCTTCTTCTGTGAAGAGATCTCGGTGCTCTGTACACGGCCGTCCTTACTCCCACAGTAACCCCACAGCAACAGTGCCCACCCCACCCCCCCTGAAGTGTGTGAAGAGGAGGCTGTGGTGTGAAGTGTGTGTATGTGGCTGCAGTGAAGAGGTGGCTGTGCTGTGAGGTGTGTGTGTGTGTGTGTGTGTGTGGCTGCAGTGAAGAGGTGGCTGTGCTGTGAGGTGTGTGTGTGTGTGTGTGTGTGTGTGTGTGTGTGGCTGCAGTGAAGAGGTGGCTGTGCTGTGAGGTGTGTGTGTGTGTGTGTGTGTGTGTGGCTGCAGTGAAGAGGTGGCTGTGCTGTGAGGTGTGTGTGTGTGTGTGTGTGTGTGTGTGTGTGTGTGTGTGTGGCTGCAGTGAAGAGGTGGCTGTGCTGTGAGGTGTGTGTGGGTGTGTGTGCTTTAAGGTGTGTGTGTGTGGCTGCAGTGAAGAGGCGGCTGTGCTGTGAGGTGTGTGTGTGTGTGTGTGTGCAGTGCTGGGGTGGGCTCTGTATGAGGGGTGACAGGTCACTGTGCAGTGCACCCACAAACCCAACCACAGATGGAGCAGTGAGCACACAGGCCAAGCGCAGATGGAGCAGTGAGCACACACACCAACCACAGATGGAGCAGTGAGCACGCAGGCCAACCACAGATGGAGCAGTGAGCACACACACCAACCACAGATGGAGCAGTGAGCACACACGCCAACCACAGATGGAGCAGTGAGCACGCAGGCCAAGCGCAGATGGAGCAGTGAGCACACACACCAACCACAGATGGAGCAGTGAGCACACACACCAAGCGCTGGTTCAGGGGCTCCATAAAATATTCAGCCACTCTTCACACATCTCACGCCTCTCTCACTTCTCACCCCCAATGTGCCTCCTGAGATGAGCAGGGTAATACACACACACACACACACACACACACACACACACACACACACACACACACACACACTCATACACACTCTCGCTCCTTCCAGCACCCACTCACAGGCACTCGGTCTGGACTAGCAGTCACGCCTACTGCCTGAGTCTAAGGCTAGGAACAGTCCTCAGTGTTCTCATCTGTGTGTGTGTGTGAGTATTTAGTGACAGCAAGTGAGTGTGTGACTGTGATGAATTATTCTTTGATTGTATTTATGTATTGTATGTGTGTGTGCAAAAGAGCGGTTAATTTGAGTGTGTATGTGTGTGTGCCGTTGCTTGAACGTGATCGTGTGTGTTTGTGTGTGCATGATTAGCTGTGGAAGTGTTTGTGTGAGGCAGTTTTAAGTGTGTGTGTAAGCGCTCGTGTGTGTGTGTGTGTGTGTGCCTACATTAATATTGTGTGTGTAGCGGACGTTAACCCCTTCTACTCTGATCTCTCCACACTTTTAGTGTGTGTGTGTGTGTGTGTGTGTGTGTGTGCCTACATTAATATTGTGTGTGTAGCGGACGTTAACCCCTTCTCCCCTGATCTCTCCACAGTTTTAAGTATGTGTGTGTGCGGTTGTATGTGTGTGCCTACATTAATATTGTGTGTGTAACGGACGATAACCCCTTCTCCTCTGATCTCTCCACAGTTTTAGCCACCATTGCGTTTGCATTCCTCCTTCTGCCAATGTGCCAGTACCTAACCAGACCCTGCTCTCCACAGAACAAGTAAGTGTGTGTGTGTGTGTGTGTGTGTGTGAAAGCTGTGAGCCACATGGATACTTATTGTAGAGTTTTTATAGGCGAGCTTTAAACACAGCCATGTGTTGCAGACAAGCATAACAAGTAACACCCCCCCCCCCCCCCCCTCTCTCATAGCCAAGACAAGTCACTCTTCCCACCCTAGCACTTTTAACAACAGCAGCAGCAGCAGACTCAAAGGGCCTCAGAGAAGAGTCTCGGAGGTGTTACTGGGCACATCCATAGAGTCTCGGAGGTATTATAGGTCACATCAATAGAGTCTCGGAGGTGTTATTGTGCACGTACATAGAGTCTCGAAGGTGTTATTGTGCACATCCATAGAGTCTCGTAGGTATTATTGGGCACATACATAGAGTCTCGGAGGTATTATACGTCACATCAATAGAGTCTCGGAGGTATTATTGTGCACATCCATAGAGTCTCGGAGGTATTATACGTCACATCAATAGAGTCTCGGAGGTATTATTGTGCACATCCATAGAGTGTCGGAGGTGTTATTGGACACGTACATAGTCTCGGAGGTATTATTGTGCACGTACATAGAGTCTCGGAGGTATTATTGTGCACATCCATAGAGTGTCGGAGGTGTTATTGGACACGTACATAGTCTCGGAGGTGTTATTGTGCACATACATAGAGTCTCGGAGGTGTTATTGTGCACACACATAGAGTCTCGGAGGTGTTATTGGGCACATCAATAGAGTCTCGGAGGTATTATTGGGCACATACATAGAAGGAGAAAGGAGCATACAGGAAAGACAGACTAAAATGATTGAAACATGTAATACTCTGGCAGGATCTTCTCAGACAGACAGGCAGCTCCTGCCCTACTCCCCAAGAGACCCAGCAACAGCTTCACCGCCACACACGCCAGCAAACTCCCTCACTCCCTCCACACACACCAGCAAACTCACTCCCTCCAGGCACACCAGCAAACTCAATCCCTCCAAACACACCAGCAAACTCAATCCCTCCAGACACACCAGCAAACTCACTCCTTCCAGACACACCAGCAAACTCACTCCCTCCAGACACACCAGCAAACTCACTCCCTCCAGACACACCAGCAAACTCACTCACTCACGCACTCACACGCCAGCAAACTCACTCACTCCAGACACATCAGCAAACTCACTTACTACAGACACCCCAGGGCACTCACTCACTCGCTCACTACAGACACCCCAGCAAACTCACTCACCCACTCACTCCAGACACATCAGCAAACTCACTCCAGACACGCCAGGACACTCACTCCCTCACTCACTCACTCACTCACACATTACAGACACGCCAGGACACTCACTCCCTCACTCACTCACTCACTCACTCACTCACTCACTCTACAGACACGCCAGGACACTCACTCACTCACTCACTCACTCCAGACACACCAAGACACTCGCTCACTCACTACAGACACACCAAGACACTCGCTCACTCACTACAGACACACCAGGACACTCACTCACTCACTAACTCACTACAGACACACCAGGACACACACTAACTCACTACAGACACACCAGGACACACACGCACTCACTACAGACACACCAGGACACACACTAACTCACTACAGACACACCAGGACACACACGCACTCACTACAGACACACCAGGACACACACTAACTCACTACAGACACACCAGGACACACACGCACTCACTACAGACACACCAGGACACTCACTCACTTACTGACTCCACACACGGCAGCAAACTCACTCACTCACTCACTCACTCAGTGCGAGTGTCTCATCCTCCCTGTGTGTTCTCTGTAAATGCAGTCTTAACTGGAGATGACACTCGACAGGCCCAGGCGCTGTGTGTCTGTAAAGCTGTTTACACACTCAGGGCTTAAGTACAGCTCTTCAGCGCAGCGTTGGAAAAACACTGAAGTGCGGGGAAATTCTCCAGAGGAAACGTTGACCATTTATCGGCATTAAAACAGTGAAAACATGAGAAGTGTGTGTGGGGGTGTGTGTGGGTGGTGAGGGGGCATGGGCACATCAGTCATACCCAAGAGAGTGGATTGGATACGCCATCCGAGCCTGTTAGCAGTGGAGATCCCATCTACGGCTGGCTCGCTCTTTAGGCAGCCGAGAAAACACCCCGCACACTCACACTCACACTCACACACACACACACACAAACATACACACACACACACACTCACTCACTCAATGCCGTGTGGAGCAATAGCCACCCTATCACAGTCTCCTCTATCAGAGTCCATTTGCAGCAGAGGTGTGACTGACTGACTGACTGAGGGTCTTTCTCCTTTCTGTGTGTGTGTGTGTGTGTGTGTGTGTGTGTGTAGTCTACACTGTCCACTGGGTTGTGTGTGTGTGTAGTCCACACTGTCCACTGGGTTGTGTGTGTGTAGTCCACACTGTCCACTGGGTGGTGTGTGTGGTTAGCAATGGCTGCTGGGTTGTGTGTGTGTGTGTGTGTGTGTGGTTAGCAATGGCTGCTGGGTTGTGTGTGTGTGTGTGGTTGGCACTGGCTAGCGGGCTGTGTGTGTGTGTGTGTGGTTGGCACTGGCTAGCGGGCTGTGTGTGTATTCGGTGCTGGCCAGTGGGTTGTGTAATCACACCTACAGACATCCACAGAGGATGTTCCCCTCTTCTCCTTTCTCCTTTCCTCCCCCCTCTCCTCTCCTCTCCTCTCCTCTCTCCTCTCCTCCCCTCTCCCCTCTTCCTTTCCTGTCCTCTCTCCTCCCTTATCTCTCCGCTCTTCTCCCCTGCTCTCCTCTCCTCTTCCCTCTCCTCTCTCCTCTTCCCTCTCCTCTCTCCTCTTCCCTCTCCTCTCTCCTCTCCCCTCTCCTCTCCCCTCTCCTCTCCCCTCTCCTCCCCTCTCCTCCCCTCTCCTCCCCTCTCCTCTTCCCTCTCCTCTCTCCTCTTCCCTCTCCTCTCTCCTCTTACCTCTCCTCTTACCTCTCCTCTCCCCTCCCCTCTCCTCCCCTCTCTCCTCCCCTCTCCTCCCCTCTCCTCCCCTCTCTCCTCCCCTCTCCCCTCCCCTCTACTCTCCTCCCCTCTCCTCTCCTCTTACCTCTCCTCTCCTCTCCCCTCTCCTCTCCTCTTACCTCTCCTCTCCTCTCCCCTCTCCTCTCCCCTCCCCTCTCCTCTCCCCTCTCCTCCCCTCTCCTCCCCTCTCCCCTCCCCTCCTCTCCCCTCCCCTCTCCTCCCCTCTACTCTCCTCCCCTCTACTCTCCTCCCCTCTCCCCTCCCCTCCCCTCCCCTCCCCTCTCCTCTCCTCTACTCTCCCTCTACTCTCCCTCTCCTCTACTCTCCCTCTACTCTCCCTCTCCCTCTCCTCTCCCTCTCCTCTCCCTCTCCTCTCCACACACAGTGTAGCCAGTGACTGCTCTGCGGTGCTCGCGCGAGGCCCATTGCTAATGCTAATGTGATTAGGCAGCGTAGCGTGCAACTCTATCTCCGCCCCCAGGCCCCCTGTGCTCTCTACACTCACCTGTCCAGATGCAATTACACAACCCAGCCAGGCCCTCTGCTCTGTGCACTCTGGGTGGTGGTTCCCCCCTGTGTGTGTGTGTGTGTGTGTGTGTGTGTGTGTGTGTAGTTGTTTTCTATGTGTGGTTGGTTTTTTCTAGGTGTGTGTGTGTGTGTTTTGAATGTATGTGTGCATCAGTGTCTTGTATATGTGTTGTGTGTGTGTAGTACTTAGTTTGTGTGTAGTTGTGTAGGTGTGGGTGTGCATGTATGTGTATGGATGTATCTTGTGTGTGTGTGTCCTTAGGGAGCTGTTTGGATGGTGTCTACACACACACACACCAGTCACAACAGAGGTAGAGAGCCCTCCAGAGTGTTGTGTGAGAGAGTGTGTGTGTGGGTGTGTGTAGAGACCCCTCCAGAGTGCTGTGTGTGAGAGTGTGTGGGTGTGTGCAGAGACCCCTCCAGAGTGCTGTGTGTGTGTGTGTGGGTGTGTGTAGAGACCCCTCCAGAGTGCTGTGTGTGAGAGTGTGTGTGTGTGTGTGGGTGTGTGTAGAGACCCCTCCAGAGTGCTGTGTGTGTGTGTGTGTGGGTGTGTGTAGAGACCCCTCCAGAGTGCTGTGTGTGAGAGTGTGTGTGTGGGTGTGTGTAGAGACCCCTCCAGAGTGCTGTGTGTGAGTGTGAGAGAGACATGAGTGTGATATAGTACTGTGTGATCTGGGGTCTGAGATGAGAATGGTGTGTTCCTTGGCCAAACGGCATGAAAATGGCTCCCACATGCTAACCAGGAAACAAGCCGGGAAGGCAAGAGTGCTGGAGCTCACTCTTAGGGATGTCCCGATCCAGCTTTTTGCACTTCCGATCCGATACCGATATTGTATTTGCACTTCCGAGCTGATACCGATACTGGTGGCCGATACCGATACCGGCCTATCCAACCGCGCATGTATTAAAGTTATTTAGCCTTCTTACTTAGTTATTAGACTCATATTGAAAAGGGTTTTAGTACTCTTGATAACAACTAGCCAGCTGACTTAAGTGAGTTTGAATACACAATGGTTGGTAACAAGAAACTGACCTGTTTGTTCAGGGATAAACAGAAAATAGACAACATTAAAAATAACAAACAGGGATGGCATCAGTGGTCAGTAAAAGTGCAAATCAGACTGTAAACTGTATGGAAAAAAAGAAAAACACACAAATAACCTGAGTGTAAAATCGGATCGGATTTTTTTTCCGTGCCGCCGCGCCGATACCGATACGCATTTTTTGCCAATATCGGCGGCCGATCCGATGCCGATATTGGCTCGGGATAAGCCTACTCTCTCTGGATGTTGCGGTTTAATGTGTTTGTATTAATGTGTGTGTGTGTGTGTGTGTGTGTGTGTGTCCTCAGGATTTCCTTCGGCTGCTGTGGCCGCTTCACGCTGGCGGAGCTGCTGTCCTTCTCCCTCTCCGTCATGCTGGTCCTCATTTGGGTCCTGACGGGTCACTGGCTTCTGATGGATGGTACGTCCCCGTGTGTGTGTGTGTGTGTGTGTGTGTGTGTGTGTGTGTGCGTGCGCGCATGTGTGTGTGTGCATGTCTGAGTTTGTGTGTCTGTACCTGCCCCCCTTTTTTGTGGAATTAGAAAATGGTGTTGTCTCCAAAAGAGTACAAAGTGTATTGTGCTTTCTAACAGGTTTGTGTGTGTGTGTGTGTGTGTGTGTGTGTGTGTGTGTGTGTGTGTGTGTGTGTCTCCCTGCAGCCTTGGCTATGGGTCTGTGTGTGGCCATGATTGCCTTTGTGCGGCTGCCCAGTCTGAAGGTGTCGTGCCTACTCCTGTCCGGCCTGCTCATCTACGATGTCTTCTGGGTAAGCCAACCGCGCCGCCCCGCCTTCTCACCACCTACTGGCCAATCACAGCCCTCCAGTCACCAACCTGGCCAATCGCAGCCCTCCAGTCACCGACCTGGCCAATCACAGCACTTCAGTCACCAACCTGGCCAATCGCAGCCCTCCAGTCACCGACCTGGCCAATCACAGCACTTCAGTCACCAACCTGGCCAATCGCAGCACTTCAGTCACCGACCTGGCCAATCACAGCACTTCAGTCACCGACCTGGCCAATCACAGCCCTCCTGGTGATGCAGGTTCTGCCCTCCAGTAGCACATACACACACACGCACACACACACGCGCGCTCTCTGCCCTCCAGTAGCACAAGGGCTTCCCTCCACTCTCCCCTCTGGCATCTCCTGTGCCTGTAGCTGCTCACCACTTCATGCCTAAAAATAGCTTCACCTTCATGAATTGTCGATCTGCAGAAATAAAAAACTACTGTGTGTGTTGAGAGGGGATGCTGTTGTCATTGGAGTCATCTGTGAGTAGGTGACACACAGCACTCCGCTGCAGAGGGGGACAGGTAATCTGGCGTGGCCATTTCCACAGGGGCCCTGCAGCACCTGGGGACAGGTGTAATTAACTTCACCACGGGCCATTTTTAATCAAATCTCTTGAATTTAACAACTTCTCAGAGCAAGGCCACCTTGGTGCTCTCTTCAGACGACATCTCACTATGCTTTGTGTAGTGGCAATAAAGACTCCTACTACCTCCACTAGACTCTCAAATAGGAGTAAAACACCGCATGGGTGTGGGACCTTGTGGCCCAAAAAAATGTAACAATCTGAGTGTGGTCTCTGTTGGCTTGGAGTGCTAACAAGGCGAGCTCTGGAGGTGGTGAGTGTTGCCAGGCAGCAGAGTAAACATTCCGTTGCCCCCTCCCCTATGCTTCCTGGTTCTCCTGAAGGGAGAGGGCAGGCCTAGGTCATAGGTTATATATACCCTAGCCTAGCATGACTGCACATGACATGAGGTGACCACATGACTCTGCAGACTCACGGTTGCCAGGGAGACCACTGTAGACTAGCGGAGGCGTGTCCTGGGTGTGTCTAGTTGTGTGCAGCTTGTGTGTTGAAGCAGCCACGATTTCAGGTAGCCATTTTGTAAGCAGCCATGTTTGTAAGCAGCCATGTTTGTAAGCAGCCATGATTTCAGGCAGCCATGTTTGTAAGCAGCCATGTTTGTAAGCAGCCATGTTTGTAAGCAGCCATGTTTGTAAGCAGCCATGATTTCAGGCAGCCATGTTTTCAGGCAGCCATGTTTTCAGGCAGCCATGTTTTCAGGCAGCCATGTTTTCAGGCAGCCATGTTTGTAAGCAGCCATGTTTTCAGGCAGCCATGTTTTCAAACCTTAAGGTACGAGAAGGAGGGTAGGAAGGGAGTGCTCTGTCTTACAGATGACATCCAAACAGTTGTTTGTGGAAAATATGTGATCCTTAGATCACAATGGGCACTTAACAGGTCAGGTTTACCTCCACCCACAGTCCCCAGGGGGGGTAAGATGGGGGTAATTTAATCTGACCTCTAGACCACAGCGAATGGGCAACAGCGGTCTGGGCCAGATGGCCATGAGCTAGTCTGGGAAGGCCACCTGACAGCAGCTCTGATCATGACTAATGAGACGTGTGTGTGTGTGTGTCTGTGTGTGTGTTGGGGTCGGATCAGGAGATGACCCTGATGTTGGTCAAGGACTAGCGTAGAGAGGAGTGGGGCAGCACACACTAGACTACACCATCTGTCTTTACTCCTTATCTACTCTCATTCCCAACACTTAGCATTAACCGCCTCATCTGGATGGAGTATCATTCTTCAAATCAGCTCCTTAGCTAATCATACTCCTAGAGTGTGCAACCTCTTTAATATACACAACCAGTTTTCTGGTGGGGAAAAAACCTACACACTCACGCACGCACTCATGCTCGCTCGCTTGCTTACAACCCTGTGTTGAGACGTGTGCTCCGTGTGTGAAGAGCACAACCCTGTAAATGTGTTTGAGAACTGGGCTCCGTGTGTGGAGAGCACAACCCTGTAAATGTGTTTCAGACGTGGGCTCCGTGTGTGGAGAGCACAACCCTGTAAATGTGTTTCTAGTGGAGCAGCCCTTGCGTGGCGCACGATTACTGTGCTGGAAATCCCCTCCTGAGTGGAGAGGAAGAGTTGACATGGCTTTCCCCTACTTGTCAGGTGGGAGGCAGACGGAGCCCCCATATTAATAGTATTATATTTATATTGCTTTTATACTGGCAATATACTGTTTCTGTACTACTTATACACAGATTTCCTACTGCTGGGATATTCGTCCTCTACTAATGTTACACACGTTTTATACCATTGTAATACTTCCATGCTACATTTCTAGAGATTTTATGATACGTTTGCTTGGTATGATTGCTTCTGTGCTACCTTTTTACAGATTTACACTACTCACACTTGTGCAACACTACCCAGTAAACCCATAACTCTGTTAGGTGGAGTTGTGTTGTTGAACTCACCACATTACTGCAGTTTTATGGTCCCTGCACTGGCTCCCAGTAACTTATAGAATTTAAAGGCCTTTCTTCTTGTGTTTAAATGGGGTATGTTTCAGCTATATGCACCAACTAGGTCTCTAAGATCACAGCAGAATAATCTGCTGGTAAATCCTGCTGTCAGAACAAAATGTTGCTGCTCTTCAGCTTTGGAACCAACTTCCAGAAGATATGCTCTTACTGTTGGCAGTTTCAAATCTAGACTTAAGACCAAACTGTTCTCATATGCGTTTTGCTAATACCTTTAATCACTGCTTTTTTGTCTTTTTATTAAATATGCATTTTATTTACCTTATACTTATTTTACTTCTAAGCATTTATTCCTTTTAAGCATTTACGCTTATTTCATCTTTTATGCTTTAACATATTGTTATTTGGCTTTTTTTTTGTTAAGCACATTGAACTGCCTCTGTGTATAAAATGCGCTATACAAATAAACTTGCCTTAGCTTGGTGGTGAGGCCTGTTGGTGGTGAGACACACACACAGACGGACATGGACACACACACACACATTCATACACACACACACACACACAAAAACACACATACACACACACACACAAGAGGCACTGGCGAGGGGGGGGCATCTCATTGAGACCCAGACAGGGAAGGGGGTAGCCTGGACCCGCCAACACCAATGCCTGTGATGCTACACTGGATTTCCCATTCAAGTCCGGCTGGCCAACCAGCCTGTCCTTGGCTGTTCCTTTGCCTGAGAAATCGGCCAGCAATGAAAAAGGAACACTACGCATTCATCATATGAATCAGTGGTGTGATTGGTTGTAGCTCTGTCCAGTACACAGAGGCATCCTAAAGACCCCCGTTGATCCCGCCTCTGAGAACTTCCTGTCTGTGGGAGTTGTGCCAGACCAAGCCTGCGAGCCTGCAAGCTTAGTGTGACAGCCAGGCTAGGAGGGAGGGTAGGACACACACACACACACACACACTGAAAGAGGGAGGGGAAGCAGGCCCCCTTATCTCTCAACTGCAGAATGGTGCAGCACAGCATCAAATATGGAAACACCACCGTGACTGTTGGCTACTTTAAGAGCCTGGAGCTCAGCGCTGCATGTGCTGTCGTCTGCGCGGTGGACTCTTCCCCTCGTCTGTGCTGCAATTACTCCACTGCACAGCCTCTGTGCTGGACTCTTCCCCTCGTCTGTGCTGCAACTACTCCTCTGCACAGCCTCTGTGCTGGACTCTTCCCCTCGTCTGTGCTGCAATTACTCCACTGCACAGCCTCTGTGCTGGACTCTTCCCCTCGTCTGTGCTGCAACTACTCCTCTGCACAGCCTCTGTGCTGGACTCTTCCCCTCGTCTGTGCTGCAATTACTCCACTGCACAGCCTCTGTGCTGCTTCCTCAAACACTCCTGGGGGAGCTGCTGTCAGAGAGGCTCTCAAACACCCCGAGTCCTGATGTCTCCCCCATTCAAATTACATTACATTACACTTAGCTGACGCTCTTATCCAGAGCGACTTACAGATATTTACAGGGTTTCAGTTACAGTCCCTGGAGCAGTGTGGGGTTAGATGCCTTGCTCAAGGGCATCTCAACCAAGGGTGGGATTCGAACCGGCAACCTTCCGATTGCAAGACCAAACCCCTAACCACTAGGCCACAGTTGCCCACTTTAGAGTTTTTAATTCCTGTGCAGTGAGCTGGAATGCTTCTCCTCCATCTACCCCCTGAAGTCTTCTCCGTCTTTGCATTCCTGTGTAGTTTTACATAAGCAGAGCTTGTTTTAAATCAGCATTTTCTCAGATAAATGAGATTGGAACTAATGCTCACTCTTACCCTGTATGGCCCTGTGTGACAACCCCCCACCCCCAGTTAGACCCTCTATCTCTACACACACACATTCTCTCTCTCTCTCTCTCTCAAAAAAAACACACACACACACTAACCTCACACCTGTTGTTTTCCTCTCCTCCCTCCACAGGTGTTCTTCTCTGCATACATCTTAACAGTAACGCGATGGTGAAGGTGGCGACGCAGCCCTGTATTTCTGTGTGGCACACACACACACACACACACACACACACACTAACCCCTCTCCGGTCTCCACAGGTGTTCTTCTCTGCGTACATCTTCAACAGCAACCTGATGGTGAAGGTGGCGACGCAGCCCTGTATTTCTGTGTGGCACACACACACACACACACACACACACACACACACACACACACACACACACACACACACACACACACACACACTCTAACCACTCTCCCCCCTCCACAGGTGTTCTTCTCTGCGTACATCTTCAACAGCAACGTGATGGTGAAGGTGGCGACGCAGCCGGCGGACAACCCCCTGGACGTGCTGTCGCGCAAGCTGCACCTGGGGCCGGGCGTGGGGCGGGACGTGCCGCGGCTGTCGCTGCCGGGCAAGCTGGTGTTCCCCAGCTCCAGCGGCAGCCACTTCTCCATGCTGGGCATCGGCGACATCGTCATGCCCGGCCTGCTGCTCTGCTTCGTGCTGCGCTACGACAACTACAAGAAGCAGGCCAGCGGAGAGGCGGGGGGCACGGGGCCCGCGGGGGGGCCCGGGCAACATGTCCGGACGCATGCAGCGCGTCTCATACTTCCACTGCACGCTCATCGGATACTTCGTCGGTACGGATGGGGGGGGGGGGGGGATTTAATGAGGGGGATACTGGGGGGGGGGGCTGTTTGCAAGAGAGGCTGCTGGATTAGGAAGGTGGATAGTGTGTGTGTGTGTGTGAGGGGGCTGTTGGCAGGAAAGGGTCCTGGATTAAGAACGTGTGTGTGTGTGTGTGTCTGTGTGTGTGTGTGAGGGGGCTGTTGGTAGGAAAGGGTCCTGGATTAAGAAGGTCGATAGTGTGTGTGTGCGTGTGTGTGGGGGGGGGGGTTATAAATAGCATTAGACTACTATTATTACGCTACTATGTGCTCACATAGAACCTGCTATGTCCCCTGTGTATATAATTAGCCTGCCATTGGACATTGCTACCGTAGGCTCACACACAACCTGCCTGTCCACATTCCCCCTGTATCGCTACAGTCTTAAACACGTTGCCATGGCAGTGGTGTGATTACCTAGGCAACCCCCAGACTAGCGTTCCCTTGAGGGTCCATAAAGAGCCCGTAGTGTGTGTCACTGTGCGGGTGTCTGGCGTGTGTGACATAAGGGGTGTGTGTCTCTATGCGGGTACCTGACGAGTGTGACATGAGGGGTAGTTCTGGGCACAGTGTATGGCCCTGTGAGGAGTGTGTGCCCCTGTGCGGGTGTCTGACGTGAGGGCTAGTTCTGGGGCGGAGTGTGTGTCGCTGTGCGGGTGTGTGACGTGTGTGACATGCGGGGTATTTCTGGTACGTGTGTCTGATCTGGTCTGAGAAGTTGTAACTTTAAAGAGAGGCAGCACTGATAGGCATCTGGTTTGTAAAGTTGACATTTAAAAAGGGACAGCCCTGATCGAGATAAAGAGCCATTGAACATAGAGCTAGAGAGGCGCACAAACATTCAGAGAGGTGTGTGTGTGTGTGAGAGAGTTACTCCAGGATATCTGAGTAAGTGTGTGTGTGTTTGACCAATGTGTGTGCGTGTGTGTAAGCACGCGTTTACATAGCAGCTTATGTTTGGCAGTCCAGGTTAGGGTTTTTTCCAGTGGCCTTGTTTTGTGACCTGGCCTACCCAGGTGTGTGTGTGCTGTGACCTGATCCAGGTGTGTGTGTGTGTGTGTGTGGGTGTGTGGTAAACTTTGTTTGCATGTCTGTGAGGATTTGGGTTCTGTGTGGATGTGTTTCCACATGAATGTAGGTCTCATCATTATGTCTCTGTCTCTTTCTCTCCCTCGTCGTCCTTCTCTCTCTCTCCCTCTGCCCCCCCTCTCCCTCTATCCCTCTCTCTCTCTTTCTCTTCCTGCCTCTCTCCTCTGCCCCCCTCTCTCTCTCCCTGTCCTCCTCTCTTCCCCCGTTCTGTCTCCCTCTTCCTCCCTCTACTCTCTCTCTCTCTCTCTCTCTCTCTCTCACTCTCTCTCTCTCTCTCTCACTCTCTCTCTCTCTCTCTCTCTCTCTCTCTCTCTCTCCTCTTCTCTCTCCTCTCTCTCTCTCTCTCTCTCTCTCTCTCTCTCTCTCAGGTTTGTTGACGGCTACTGTGGCGTCTCGTATCCACCGTGCGGCCCAGCCAGCACTCCTCTACCTGGTGCCCTTCACCCTGCTGCCTCTGCTGACCATGGCCTACCTGAAGGTGTGTGTGTGTGTGTGTGTGTGTGTGTGTGTGTGTGTCTACCTGGTGCCCTTCACCCTGCTGCCTCTGCTGACCATGGCCTACCTGAAGGTGTGTGTGTGTGTGTGTGTGTGTGTGTGTGTCTGGACATTTGGCCTGTATGAACGTGCCTGTGTATTTGGACTTCTGCTAGGTGTGGGTGTGTTTGCGGATTATTCAGCTATACCTTGTGGTTTCATGCAGGTGTGCAGCACACTGGGCGTGTGTGTGTGTGTGTGTGTGTGTGAGAATGTGGATACGCTTGCACAGGTTTCTAAATGTGTGTTCCTGTATTATGTATGTCTGGTGCTCGTGTTTCTAAATATATGTGTGTGTGTGTGTGTGTGTGTGTGTGTGTGTGTCTCGCCCTCATGTTTATGAGTGTGTGTTCTGGGTTAAATGTGTCTGTGCATCCTTACACTCTAACCCAGCTCAGGAGACAGCTATGGGTCTCATGCCTGCGTTTCCTTACACTCTAACCCAGCTCAGGAGACAGCTATGGGTCTCTCTCGTGCCTGCGTTTCCTTACACTCTAACCCAGCTCAGGAGACAGCTATGGGTCTCTCTCGTGCCTGCGTTTCCTTACACTCTAACACAGCTCAGGAGACAGCTATGGGTCTCTCTCGTGCCTGCGTGGCTGTGCTAGCTCAGGAGACAGCTATGGGTCTCTCTCGTGCCTGCGTGGCTGTGCTAGGCGGCAGGTTGCTATACATAGTGATGTTAGGCAACCCCAAGACTAGCGTTCCTTGAGGGTCCATAAAGAGCCGTAGTGTGTGTCACTGTGCGGGTGTCTGGCGTGTGTGACATAAGGAGTGTGTGTCTCTATGCGGGCACCTGACGAGTGTGACATGAGGGGTAGTTCTGGGCACAGTGTATGGCCTGTGAGGAGTGTGTGCCCTGTGCGGGGTGTCTGACGTGAGGGCTAGTTCTGGGCGGAGTGTGTGTCGCTGTGCGGGTGTGTGACGTGTGTGACATGAGGGGTATTTCTGGTACGTGTGTCTGATCTGGTCTGAGAAGTTGTAACTTTAAAGAGAGGCAGCACTGATAGGCATCTGTTTGTAAAGTTGACATTTAAAAAGGGACAGCCCTGATCGAGATAAAGAGCCATTGAACATAGAGCTAGAGAGGCGCACAAACATTCAGAGAGGTGTGTGTGTGTGTGTGTGAGAGTTACTCCAGGATATCTGAGTAAGTGTGTGTGGGTTTGACCAATGTGTGTGCGTGTGTGTAAGCACGCGTTTACATAGCAGCTTATGTTTGGCAGTCCAGGTTAGGGTTTTTCCAGTGGCCTTGTTTTGTGACCTGGCCTACCCAGGTGTGTGTGTGCTGTGACCTGATCCAGGTGTGTGTGTGTGTGTGTGTGGGTGTGTGGTAAACTTTGTTTGCATGTCTGTGAGGATTTGGGTTCTTGTGTGGATGTGTTTCCACATGAATGTAGGTCTCATCATTATGTCTCTGTCTCTTTCTCTCCCTCGTCGTCCTTCTCTTTCTCTCCCTCTGCCCCCCTCTCCCTCTATCCCTCTCTCTCTCTTTCTCTTCCTGCCTCTCTCCCTCTGCCCCCTCTCTCTCTCCTGTCCTCCTCTCTTCCCCCGTTCTGTCTCCCTCTTCTCCCTCTACCCTCTCTCTCTCTCTCTCTCTCTCTCTCTCTCTCTCTCTCTCTCTCTCTCTCTCTCTCTCTCTCTCTCTCTCTCTCTCTCTCTCTCTCTCTATCTCTCTCTCTCTCTCTCTCTCTCTCTCTCTCAGTTTGTTGACGGCTACTGTGGCGTCTCGTATCCAACGTGCGGCCAAGCCAGCACTCCTCTACCTGGTGCCCTTCACCCCTGCTGCCTCTGCTGACCATGGCCTACCTGAAGGTGTGTGTGTGTGTGTGTGTGTGTGTGTGTGTGTGTGTCTACCTGGTGCCCTTCACCCCGCTGCCTCTGCTGACCATGGCCTACCTGAAGGTGTGTGTATGATGTGTGTGCATGTCGGTTGTGGTGTGTGTGTGTCTGCGTATGTGTCGGTGTGGTGTGTGTGCCTGTGTGCCTGTGTGTGTGTGTGTGTGTGTCTGGACATTTGGCCTGTATGAACGTGCCTGTGTATTTGGACTTCTGCTAGGTGAAGGTGTGTTTGCGGATTATTCAGCTATACCTTGTGGTTTCATGCAGGTGTGCAGCACACTGGGCGTGTGTGTGTGTGTGTGTGTGTGTGAGAATGTGGATACGCTTGCACAGGTTTCTAAATGTGTGTTCCTGTATTATGTATGTCTGGTGCTCGTGTTTCTAAATATATGTGTGGGTGTGTGTGTGTGTGTGTGTGTCTCGCCCTCATGTTTATGAGTGTGTGTTCTGGGTTAATGTGTCTGTGCATCCTTAAACTCTAACCCAGCTCAGGAGACAGCTATGGGTCTCATGCCTGCGTTTCCTTACACTCTAACACAGCTCAGGAGACAGCTATGGGTCTCTCTCGTGCCTGCGTGGCTGTGCTAGCTCAGGAGACAGCTATGGGTCTCTCTCGTGCCTGCGTGGGTGTGCTAGCTCAGGAGACAGCTATGGGTCTCTCTCGTGCCTGCGTTTCCTTACACTCTAACCCAGCTCAGGAGACAGCTATGGGTCTCATGCCTGCGTTTCCTTACACTCTAACCCAGCTCAGGAGACAGCTATGGGTCTCTCTCGTGCCTGCGTGGCTGTGCTAGATCAGGAGACAGCTATGGGTCTCTCTCGTGCCTGCGTGGCTGTGCTAGCTCAGGAGACAGCCTATGGGTCTCTCTCGTGCCTGCGTGGCTGTGCTAGGCGGCAGGTTGCCCCTGGGGTTGGGTTTATGTAGCTGGACAAACATGAGGTATATAGGTCCTGACAGGGAGTGTAGAAATGCCACTCTCCCTTCTACGCATTTCACACCAGGATGCAGAAGTGTAGAAATATCATCTCCCTTCTACCGGCATTCACACCAGGATGCAGGAGTGTAGAAATATCACTCTCCCCTCTGCAGCATAGTGCAGGATGCAGGAGTGTAGAAATATCACTCTCCCTCTGCAGCATTAGTTCCAGGATGTCAGAGTGTAGAAATATCACTCTCCCCTCTGCAGCATTAGTGCCAGATGCAGGAGTGTAGAAATATCACTCTCCCCTCTGCAGCGATAGTTCCAGGATGCAGGAGTGTGCTGCATTTTTCACTGCCCTACAGATCACTCATAACCACACAGCATGCGCCTGTCATGGCATGGTTAACGCTTCGGACCTGTCAGAGCACACCAGAGAATGTCTGCGTCTCCAAATCATTTTTAACTGTCGTTAGTTAGCTTTGGCTGCCTCCGCTATGCGCGAGGTTGTGTTTGTGCAGAATAGGCAGTCTAGCTGTGTCCGGTGTTCATCACGTTACTTTGGTCATTTCTTTGAAAATAAAATGAAAGAGTAGGTTGGTGCCATGCAAATTAAACTGGCCTTAGAACACACATTATAATTGTTGTAACACCATTCTGACTGGTCTTAGCTTCTGTCCTGGTGTGCATTATACAGACTAAGCACTAGTGGACAGAGGCTCAGATCAGTTCAATCAGTTGGAGTGAGTTGTACCACACACTGATGGGAATATAAAGGGGATATTTTAGGCGTGTGATTCCCCGAGGTTCCCATTTGCAGGAGGAACCTATTGTAGTTCCCTTCTGGTGGCAAGCAGGAGGCCTCTTGCACGACCTGAGAAAGGGGCTTTCTAGTCAGTGGTTTCTGTGGTTCCCATCCCAAACAGGAACCTAGAATAGGAACCTGTAATTACCTGTAATAGGGTCCCTGGGCCAGCTTAGCGTAAGTATGTTTGCCGGATTTCCATACAGTGACTGGTGGGGCTTGTCAAGGAATGGCGGCACCCCGAAACTTCAATTTAGGCTTCATCCGGTCTGTGGAGAGTCTATAGGTGACGTCACAGAGGGTTTGTCCAGTTCTCTCTATACATTTAGGCTTCATCCGGTCTGTGGGAGAGTCTATAGGTGACGTCACAGAGGGTTTGTCCAGTTCTCTTATACAATTTAGGCTTCATCCGGTCTGTGGGAGAGTCTATAGGTGACGTCACAGAGGGTTTGTCAGTTCTCTTATACATTTATGGTTTTCACCCACGTCCTTACCCTTGAGTGGCTACAGGTGTGAGGTGTGTGTGTGTGTGTGTTTGAGAATGGTCCGCTACCCTTCCCCCCTGCGCCTGTGCGTCTGACGTGCTGTGGTGTGTGTGTGTGTTTGAGGTGTGTGTTTAAGAATGTTGCGTGCCCTTCTCCCCGCATCTGTCCGTCTGTGCTTCTGATGTTCTGTGGTGTGTGTGTGAGGTGTGTGTGTTTAAGGATGGTTCATCTGACGTGCTGTGTGTGTGTGTGGTTTCCAGGGCGACCTGCGGCGCATGTGGTCAGAGCGTTTCACACCAAAGGCAGCAACTCCCGCTTCCTGGAGGTATGATGCGTCACGTCGCACGGAGACACAGCCAGAAGGGAGCAGCCTCTCCATCACTCCAACCCCCCCCACCCCCCCCGCACCAGACCCCCCCGCTCCACCCTTCACACGCAGGACGAGAGAGAGAGAGGAGAGAGAGCGTCGCACACACATTAGAGGAGAGGAGAGTTGAGAGAGGCCAGAGGGACATCGATGGCCGTCTTCGGCATCACATCGCGTCATCGGGGTCGTGCCAGCGAAGACGACATCTCCATCCCTCTCTCCTTCCTCCGCCACCGTTCCTCTCCTGCCATCCCGCTGCTGTTTCTTTTCCTCCGACGCTCCAGTACCAGGACAACCAAGGAATGCCAACCCACCCAGGAGGAGGAGAGGAGAGGAGAGGAGGAGGAGAGGAGAGGGAAAGAGGATAAGGAAAACCACAGCAGCTCAGCTCTCCTTGGATCTCCACTGCCAAGCAAACTGTTTTTTACTCCCGCAAACCTTTGTCTTTCATTCTTTTCCTCATGTCTGTTCTCTCTCACTCTTTCATCAGTGCTTTTTGTTGTTAATTCATTCCTCGTTCTCAGGCCTTGCCCGCCCATTGTGTTAGGTGGCTACGCCGCCCCCTTTCATCATCTCTCTCAGTTTGGTTTGCATCAGTTTACCTCTCATGCTCGCTCTCTCTCTCTCTCTCTCTCTCTCTCTCTCTCTCTCTCCTCTCTCTCCTTCTCTCCCTCTCTCTCTCTCTCTCTCTCTCTCTCTCCCCCTCTCTCTCTTCTCTCCCTCTCTCTCTCTCTCTTCTCTCTCCTTCTCTCCCTCTCTCTCTCTCTCTCTCTCTCTCTCTCCTTCTCTCCCTCTCTCTCTCTCTCTCTCTCTCTGTTTCTCCACAAGCCATCCCTCCCTCCCTCCCCTCTCTCCTCTGCGCGTTGGTTCTGCTGAACTGAAAGAGGCTAGTGCCCCTTCTGGACTGGCTGGGTCGTGCGCCCGAAGACTGAATGGCCTCCAGCTCACATGGTGTCATAATTATCATACTCTTCTTCATTTTGGACTTTTGACCTTTTTTCCCCTTGTTGTTGGCGTTTTTTTGCATTGTTTTGAATCGACATCATTGAAAGACTGAATGCACATTCAAAAAATAATGATGTGACGTGATTCTTTAGTTGGTTTTGTTTTTGTTTTTGTAAGAAATGAGTGCCAGCAGGACCGTGGCTGTCTGCAAGGACGATCATGACAACCCCGCCCTTACCGGGACCAGCACAAGCATTAAGGCCAACACTCGTTTACCCATGTCCCTTCTCTCTGTCTCTCTCTCTCTCCTCTCTCTCTCTCTCACCTCTCTATCTACTTTCCTCTCTTGTCTTTACAGATACATGTATTTTATTTAGAAAGAAAAGAGAAAGATTTTATTCTTGGCATATACAGAAAATGATGCATTATTGAAAATGAAACAAAAAAAGAAGCTGTGAGTCTCGACTCGCACATGGTTTTGTAAATAGATGCACACATGTATTACGGTTATCATGTTTTTGGGTGGGGGGGCTTTGTGTGTGTGTGTGTGTGTGTGTGTGTGTTTCGTGTGAATGTGTGTTTGCGATTTCTCGAGGAACTAATTTCAAGAGTTGCTTTTAGCTATGGGCAAGGAGGCTGAGTTGTGGAATGAAACGTTTGGGGTTTTGGGTGTGTGTGTGTGTGTGTGTGTGTCTGTGGGTGTGTTTGAGAGAGACACAAGGCTCTGCCTTTATAAATCTGACAGACAGAGCCGACCCCATGCCCCCCCTCCTGTATTTAGTGCAGAACAAGATGTCCAACATCGTCCAGTTTTTGTTGATATTCTCTCTGTTGGCTAGACTAACTTCGCTCCACCAACCATGCTTTCGCCCCAGCCTTCACCTGTAAGAGACGGACAGTGTACATGACAGTTTGTTTTTGGTGCTGTGTGTTTTTGTGTCTGTGTGCTTGATTGAGAGCATTTGTAAGAGATCTAGTTCTGTCGTAGAACTGAGCTCAATCAGTACCCCCCGTCGTCATGGAAACCTTTAGCTTTGCGCTTTTTGGGTTTGTTTTGTCACATTATGATGAGATGTTCCATAGGTCACCTGTGTCCCCCATAGGTCACCTGTGTCACACCTGTGTCACCTGTGTGTTCCATAGGTCACCTGTGTGTACCGTACTTCCATAGGTCACCTGTGTGTTCCATAGGTCACCTGTGTCACCTGTGTGTCCCATAGTTCCATAGGTCACCTGTGTGTTCCATAGGTCACCTGTGTGTTCCATAGGTCACCTGTGTCACCTGTGTGTCCCATAGTTCCATAGGTCACCTGTGTGTACCGTAGTTCCATAGGTCACCTGTGTGTCCCATAGGTCACCTGTGTGTACCGTAGTTCCATAGGTCACCTGTGTGTCCCATAGGTCACCTGTGTCACACCTGTGTCACCTGTGCGTTCCATAGTTCCATTGTAGAGGAACTGAATGGTGTGGGTAAGGGTTGTGTGTGTGTGTGTGTGTGTGTGTGTGTGTGTGTGTGTGAGTGTGTGTGTGTGCGTGTGTGTGTGTATGAGAGACAGAGCACAGTGTGCTGGCTTGCGTTGTGTCTAGGTTATCCCCCCATCTTTGTTGTGTGTAGCGTTAGTGAGGTGTGTGTGTGTGAGAGATGTGGTGTGTGTCTAGGTTATCTCCCCCATGTCTGTTGTGTGTAGCGTTGGTGAGGTGTGTGTGTGTAGCGTTGGTGAGGTGTGTGTGTGTGTGTGTGTGTGTAGCGTTGGTGAGGTGTGTGTGTGTGTGTGTGTGTGTGTGTGTGTGTAGCGTTGGTGAGGTGTGTGTGTGTGTGTGTGTCTTGCATGTCCTGTACAGCGTGTCAGTCATTCCTCTCCACCACACTTCAGACAGCTTCCCCCTTCCCACACACACACACACACACACACACACACACACACCCGAGGCCCTTTCACAGGGGTGACCATGTGGACGTTTGCACAAAATAAGAAAGTGGAGAATGGCACTTTTAGACAGAAACGGGAGCCCCATCTCTCCGCTGACAGGAACAGTAATGACCCAGGTTCCTCTTTGGCTGCTTCTGTTCAACTTTTGTCCTTTGATTGGACCTCCCCTCCCTCTCCTCTCCTCTCCTCTCCCCCTCTCCCTCTCCTCTCCCCTTCTCCTCTCCTCTCCTCTCCTCTATTCCTCTCCTCTCCTCTTCCCTTCTCCCTAGCCTTCCTCTCCCCCCTCTCCCTCATCCAGGAGAATTTTATGGTAATATGCCTCATCAATTTGTAACCATGGACATGTGCTCGCCCCCTCTGCCTACACACACACACACACACACACACTCTGCCCCCACCACCGTCATGGACATCACCAGACAAAAACACAAAACGTGCGAAAGATGGGACTTCAACACAAACACACTGCTGATGAGAAGACTGAGATTACTACAACCAAACATCCTTTTTTTTTTTTAAACGAAAGATTGCTCTTGGTTTATCCCCGTTTGTAATATTTTTCCACTTAGTACTGTAGGGTTTTATTTTGTACTCATCTCCTCCACTGGTTACCCCGCCCCGCCTGCCCTCCCTCCCTTTTGTTCCACCCAGCAGCCACCAGGGGGCAGTGGCTCCTTCTTGCTGTTCCCCCACATTGCAGCCAACATGGATTCTGTACAAAATTTAAAAAAAGACAAAACTTAAAAAAAATTATAAAATGAAGTGAAATAAAGAGAGAACTGTGTAGGAAAACATGTGGATCCTGATGGGCTGTACCAGAAACATTATTACCCCCTTGTACCCCTGACCCTAAGCCCTCGCTTACCCCCACCCCCCACCCCGCCCTGTGCCCTCTGTCAGTCAGGATTGTGCTGTAAATAAACATGACTCTAACTGTACTGGGCTCCTGTGTCTTTGTGACTGGAACTGTGTTACTGTAGGCTCCGTGTCTTTGGGAGTGTGGACTCTGCTGTTTAAAACAAGTGGCTCTGCCTTTACCCAATCACTAACGTCTGGTCGTGACGTATGCAATTAGCCTACCTACGCACTGTAATTTAAACATAGCACATAAAGCCAACGTCTTCGCTCACAAACACCCTCGGTTCGGAGTTGGCTAGGAGTTGCTCGGTTCTCTTACACGACCTTCAGCGGCCTCTGGTGCAGGCCCTGTGTACAAAATGAAATGAAGTACAAGGGGCGGGTTTACCAGGCTAAGTGTTGCCTATTATCAGTCGGAAAGTGCAGAACAACACCTGCCGATAACGTTGGCGGACAATATTGCCCAAGAAGTTGCCCAGTGTCTCATCACCACTGTACTCAGTTCCTGCCCCTTCCCTCTGATCTCTACTGTGTGCCATTCTGGGAGCGATTTAACTTCAAGCCGGGGCGAGGGGCGAAGAAGGGAGCTACTGAGAGTAAGATGCTTTTGTGTACATTGGGAAAGAATCACACCTCTACTTTCTTTGAGGTAATTACACGCAGTAGGAATTACAAAGCAGGAAGATGGTGATGGTGAAGATGGACAGGCAGGCCATCCAATGGTGTCACTCGGGCTAAATCTGAAGTATCTATTGGACAGGGCTTATGCAGCCCCGCCCTCGTAGCTTACACAGATGATGCACTGTTCTTTTCGTTAATACTGGAATCTATGCATTACTATCAAGGTGTAAAGACGATTTCAAGAAGTAACTTTTCTTGTGTGTTAACATATTGCCTAAACTGCCTTTCAGTGTGTAGGATTTTATTGGTGAACAGACAAGGAAGTGGAGTATAGAGACGCGAGCTAGCCAAGCAGATTGACAGTGGTCAAATCCCCTACCCCCATCCAGCCTTAACTCAGATCTCCCTTTGTGGTCACTTTGCATTGACATTTTTTAAAAAGATGGGGTGCTCCCAATCCTGTTAATATTACTTATTTATTTGGTTACTTATTTTGTAAAGTACTTATTTTGCTAAGCTAGCGTGCTGATTGGCTAGGAGAGTTAATGCTTCACTCTGACCCGATTGGTCTCCTCGGATGGAGCCTGTGCCCATCACTAGTCCTGTTTGCTGCCGAATTAGACAAAACATGCTGAGGACTGAGATCAAGGACAGCTCCTAATACTGAAGTGGGCTCCAAGGCAGCAACGTCTCGCTCTCTGAGAAACAAGCGCAAGAAACCAATGACAGAAGAGACATTGGCTCAGAGAAGCACACAAGGCTATCGACACCCGGCACCTAGTCTACTCTTGGCCGTGTGTGTGTGTGTACGTGTTAAGTGCCCTTAAGGCACAAGATGACACCTTGGCCCTGAGTGTGGACAAAAGCTCCTCTTCAGCCGCCCTGCCCAAGTTTAGAAACTTTACTCTCAACTGTTTCAAGCACATTGTGTAAGTAGTCCTTTAAGTAGTCCTTTAACCAGGATACTTTTCTCTTTTCCTTCCTGTTTCCTGTTACTGTTCACACGCATTACTAGTAGTGGTGTCGATGTCCCTGAAGGAGAGAGACAGAGATCATGGTAAATCCTGCTCCTCAGATTCAGCGCACTGACAGCGCTTGTCCTACCTGCAGTACCTAGTATACCCACAGGGGGGCAGAACACTAGCTGTAGCAAATACTCCCTTGGCCCTGAGTGTGGACAAAAGCTCCTCTTCAGCCGCCCTGCCCAAGTTTAGAAACTTTACTCTCAACTGTTTCAAGCACATTGTATAAGTAGTCCTTTAACCATTTTTTTTTAGGAAACTGGGGTTCATGTTTTATCCTAATTGTTTTTTTTCTGTCTAAAAACAACCTATTCCCATAACATTTTGGTGAAATTGCACTGTCCCTCAAAATATGGATTCAAATATCCAAAGACCTCACATCTGCACAATTGCAGAAGCATTATTTGAGAAAGCTCTTTCACCTTATGTAAGATTCCTATTGTGATATAATGTGACAGCCTCATGAGAAGTCAGGCTATTTCCCAAAGCCATCGGTTAACCACAGAAGACCCAGAGGATGATGGACGAGCCGTCTCCAGAGGATGATGGACGAGCCGTCTCCAGAGCTCCTCATAGTCGGAGTTGATCCTCCTTTGAGCTCCCCATGTCACCGCTGTCCCAGTGTGGCTCTCTCTTAAGCCAGGCTTCCATGTCACCGCTGTCCCAGTGTGGCTGTCTCTTAAGCCAGGCTTCCATGTCACCGCTGTCCCAGTGTGGCTGTCTCTTAAGCCAGGCTTCCATGTCACCGCTGTCCCAGTGTGGCTGTCTCTTAAGCCATGTCACCGCTGTCCCAGTGTGGCTGTCTCTTAAGCCAGGCTTTCATGTCACCGCTGTCACAGTGTGGTTGTCTCTTAAGCCAGGCTTTCTTCCCAGCACACAGAACCAGGAATGACACAACATGACCCAGACTCCATGAGCACGGAACGCTGGTTAACTTCTGAACCAGCTCTGTGATCATGATAGGCCTACGACCGTCTGCGTACCTGTGTGTGCCCAAACCCTTTTGATCATCCGCCCCGGGACGGCGGCCGCGGTGTAGCCTTCCCTTAGTCTCAGTTTTAAATGTTGGCGCTCTGAGACTCTCAGAGCCGATGCTTGTCTGGCATGGGTGCAAAACCTCAAGGCAAAGAAATCTCCGCTTGTGTAATTTACTGGACTTGGGCAGGTACAAGTGCATAACATTCGGCAGTACACATAGCCAGTGTTTTTACCTTGTGGGCTCTAGCTCGGGCACAGAGCAGGCGTTTATAAGAGCACTGTCCCTGCCACGAGCCGTGATCCATTACACCCAACTACAAACTCAAACCCTAAGAGCACACACACACACACACACACACACACACACACCTGTATCGTTATGTCTCAGCGTCACACCTGTATCATTATGTCTCAGCGTCACACCTTGCTGCAGTCAGTCCCATGGGAGACACCTCAGCTCTGTCATTTTGCTCTCCCAAGAACAGATCAATAGTTTGGGTGGTTCTGCTGGTGTCATGTGACTGGAGAGGAATTTGCTCGTTTGAAAAAGATACTTTTCTCTTTTCCTTCCTGTTTCCTGTTACTGTTCACACGCATTACTAGTAGTGGTGTCGATGTCCCTGAAGGAGAGAGACAGAGATCATGGTAAATCCTGCTCCTCAGATTCAGCGCGCTGACAGTGCTTGTCCTACCTGCAGTACCTAATATACCCACAGGGGGGCAGAACACTAGCTGTAGCGAACACTCACAGCCACAGTTACAACTGAGCAGATGCCTTACTGCAACTTACTGATTTTTCAGATCAGAAATAAACACATACTGTTGAACAAATCTATAGCAGCAATATGTAAAGCAGTTCAAAGTAAATATATGGATCATTTAAGAACAATAACTATTGTTTGAGAATCTTGTGCTTTTAATCGTCTGAGTGTGGAGGTCACATATTACCAAGTACTCATCTCAGCCTGGCAGGACATACAAGCCCCCAACTCTGCCACCCTCTCCCAGTGAGGACCTCTGTCGCCTGTGTCCCATGGCTGTCTCGTCTTTCCATTTCATTACTGCGAACAATCCAGACCTCCAGGCAGTATAGCGTCTCAATTCTCACACACACACACACACACACACACACACACACACACACACACACACACACACACACACACACACACAGTATAGCATGTCAATTCATACACACACACAGTATAGCATCTTAATTCACACACACACACACACACACACACACACACACACACACACACACATACCGATAGGACTCTCAGGCCCACTGTGCATCAGGCTGGACCTCGTCCTGCGGCATTAGACACTCAACGCCACTCCACGCTGGACAGGGACCACACTATGGTGTCTGGCTATTGGGCATCGCCAGGCAAGTTTGTCTATGGCCCGTTTCACACACATCAGCAGGTCTGTGGGGTTCATATAAACACAATCAAAAACAGGACATAAAATCAAAGAAGAGATTGACTAATATAATAAAAAGAAAGTAATGCACATAAAACAAGACACATAAAAATAATAATGTAATAAATAAAAATAAAATAAATAAATCAATTAAATAAATGAATTAAAAATTAAAGAGTTTAAAATGAATAAAAAAGAGAATCCCACCTCCTGTCGAGGTCACTACTGACAGCCTGCTGATCAGGAAGGAATACTGTTGCATTTAAATGGCACTTATGTATTTATATTGCACCTCACTAATCAGCAGTGTGGAGAGCCCAGCTGGGGGACAGCCACTCATATGAAGTCAAGACGTGAACTCCTTAGTTTTATCCCATTCAATTCCACTGTGGTGTTTGACCTTTCCAACAGTAGCAGCTTCCCATCCCCCTCAAGATTTATTTCTGTTACAAAGTGATGCGATTTGACCAAAACATATATGACAAGCGCAACTATTCATAATTTGCAGGCTTTGCTTTTTTATGTTCAAATTGTCCACTTTTGTTTTCTTTCATTCGGGATGATTGATGTGTGACTCGCACATGGTTTTATTTGACTTTTATGCGCTTATTTGAAGCATGTGGTGCCTGCTGTTCTGCAGTCTCGCCAGCAGGTGGCACCGCAGCTCAGCTGAAATACAGTTGCACTTCCAAAAAAATCAGTAATCTCAAAAAATGTAATGCCCTCTGTATGTTTTTATTTCAGCAAACAATAATTGGCCACTGCAGACAGGGATAAATGGAATGTGTGCACATACTGGCAGAAATGCCTGTATGTCATCTCTCAAGAACTCCTCAAACCCTGTAATGCATGCACTCGTGTGTGTGTGTGTGTGTGTGTGTGTGTGTGTGTGTGTGTGTGTGTGTGTGTGTGTGTGTGTGTGTGTGTGTGTGTGTGTGTTTCGCTGTGTTGTAACATGCAGCTCAATGCCTTGTTACTGAATAATGGAACACATGCACTGAGCGAGTCTGCATTCCAGGCTGACAGCTCACCAGAACTTCAGCCTTCCAGCCACTGGGGGGCAGTGTCGCGCTTGACTCCCTTAGTTTTCCCGTCCTGTGAAGAAAATGGCCGCCTGACCCTTTGGAGCGCTGAGTCAGGGCTTTGCAGAGGCCAGGGGAGAAGGACAGAGGGCTCAGGGTGCCAATGAACTGCTGAGTCATCTTCAAACACTTGTTCACCCACCGCAGCCTCTGTCTCCTGGCAGAAGCAGTTTCAGTCTGATCAGGTCTGGCTTGCTCTTGCTTTTGGAGGGGGGGGGACTGGGTGGGCACAGTGTGCAGTGTAGACAGACAGTAGAAGAGAATGAGTGTAGACTGTGTGGTTGCTTTTGATGTGATGCCACTGGGTGAGTTCATTTATACGATACAGTAGTGTTCCAGGTAAACCCAAAAGGGGCGTCAAATAGTAATTTACTTTAATCTAGGTTATAGCTCTTAAGATGAAACTTGGATCTAATGAAATTATCATCTTTATAGAAGTGATAAAGAATAAGAGTGGAGTCAGAATGTTAAAAAAAAGAAGAAATGTCATATTTGCATGTTTCCATTAACACACCCACACAAAATACATATGTAGTGTGTCACAGGTGCCCACACATCACACAACATTCGAGTTCTGACCCCAGTGGAGATTCCTATCTGGAACAAAGTGTTCCAAGCGTGTGTTATGAGGCCGCGCCTGTACTTTGCTTCTGCTGCTAGCGAGAGCAGATAACAGGGGCAGACCAAGACTGGACACGACCAAGAAGACACACACACACACACACACATACACACACACACACACACACACACACACACACACACACACACACACTGAGGGTCAGGAAGGTCAAATCAGGCAGAGGGAAAGAGACGCAAAGGCTGTGGAATTTGTAGTGTCCACCCCTCCGCCCTTATTGGCCCGGGGACATGGGCAGGGTCCTCTTCCCCCGCCACCCCCCCCCCCCCCACTGGCCCACGCATGGCCCGCATTCCACCGCAGCCCTGGAGATTCCAGCAGGTTCCGTGGGGGGTCGGAGGGCGGCAGGTTTGCTACGGGGTTGGAGGGTAGAGGCCGTGCAACAGGTTCTGCAGCGGGTCAGAGAGTACAGCCCAGGTGACAGGGACACGCTGGAGAAAGAGGCACTGCTGGGGTGTCACACACACGTTCGCAGGTGACACACCGCCCTGAGGGCAACTCTAGAGCTGTGTGATGTGTGCTGACAAGTGGCAAAATCCCAAACATGCCTGCAACATTACTACCCACACATGAGCATGCCTGCAACATTACTACCCACACATGAGCATGTCTGCAGCATTGATACCCCAACACAGGAGCATGTCGCAACATTACTACCCACACAGGAGCATGTCGCAAGATTACTACCCACACATGAGCATGTCGCAAGATTACTACCCACACAGGAGCATGCCTGCAACATTACTACCCACACAGCAGCATGTCGCAAGATTACTACCCACACAGGAGCATGTCGCAAGATTACTACCCACACATAAGCATGCCTGCAACATTGATGCCCCAACACAGGAGCATGTCGCAAGATTACTACCCTAACGCAGAAGCATGCCTGCAACATTGATACCCCAACACAGGAGCATGTCGCAAGATTACTACCCACACATGAGCTCTGCAGTCTCTCGGGTCATATTTCAGCTATAGGAGGAGAATGAATAGATGCTGTTGCACCTACTGAACCAGTCTACTGAAACCCCTCACATGACACTGATCCTCCTCATGAGCTCCCGAAACCACTCTCAGTTACCGATACTCTCGCTTTGTTCTGACGCTTTGTTAAGCAATTACTGCTTATTGGCCATTCTGAGCCAAATTTCAACACACACACAAATCGTGTTTTTGTTTTAAATATTCAGCAAAGTGGGTGATGTGCTCATCCTGTGGGTGAATGAACAGTGATTATTTTGTGTTTTTGCTTCTTTTATTGCTGCTCACTTTGAGCTCACTACATTTTACAGAAAACATAACATTCCCACAAGAAGGAAAACTATTTAACTGTCTTTAACTTCCTTTAAGGGTTCCTTGACATTAACCCCAGGCTGCCCATGTCACAACAGCATACACCTTAAATCATGAACTCAACTCTCATGCCATTTACCAAAACAATAAAAAAAAAAACCCTGTCCAGTGTGTGAACTACAGACGCCGTGTCCTATAGCCCCGTTAGTCCAGCAGCCCAGGAGTCGGTTTGCAGATGGCCTCTACATTCCCAGGCCAGAGCAGGAAAAGCCTGCGAGCATTGGGCCTGACAGGGCAGCTGATGAACGAGGCTCCTGATGACTGCTAGGTAATGAGGGCTAATTATGAGCCTTCTGATTGGAGAAGTCAGCCATTCTACCCCCTCCCCACAGACACTGCCCCTACCTACCCTATCCCCCCTTTACCACACACTTTTGCCCCTACCTACCCCCTCCCCACAGACACTGCCCCTACCTACCCTATCCCCCCTTTACCCCACACTTTTGCCCCTACCTACCCCCCTCCCCCTCCCTACCCTACCCCCCCTTTACCCCACACTTTTGCCCCTACCTACCCCCCTAACAGACACTACCCTCCTCACTCCCCCCCTTTGCCCCACACTTCCACTGCTACCCCACAGCAGCAACCCTACCTACCCCTACCTACCCCATCCCTGCCTTTACCACTCACTGCCTACCCTACCCCCTCCTTCACAGACACTACCTACCCCTAGTTACCCCTCAACCACCCCCACCCCCACCCCCACCCCTTGCAGCAGTGCGGGCCGTGTTTGAGTAAAGAGCCTGTTTGGCCCTCGTGCGCCGTGGGCTCCCCTCTCGCCCGACGACCTTTGACCCCATGCTGCATTCCACATGTAGGCTGCGAGGAACCGCCAGGAATTCCTCTCAAGTTAATGGCCTGCTGCTTTTTCCCGTCCTCGTCTCACTTTACTAAGGATAGTAGCTCGCGCCTGTGTGGGCAAAACAGGCTGAGCTCCTGCGCGTTTCAGAGACTCGTACTGGTCAACGAAATCAGACAGAGCAATTTGATATGATGGAAGGATTTTAGCAAAGCAATTATAAGCTTTGTCAGTTGTGAGAAATGTTGAATTTAAAGAGACTGACTGACAAAGGCTGCCAGTAATTTTAGCAGCTTGTCCTCACAAGGACTGCACCTCTGTGAAAGACTGCCAGTAATTTTAGCAGCTTGTCCTCACAAGGACTGCACCTCTGTGAATCTCAAATATGTTGTGCGCCTACTTGTCATTTGTCAGCGTTTCACTTGTTGGTATCCGGTTTGACAGTCCTTGTCTGGCTGGGCTGTGCTGCCTACACGCTGGTCTGGCCTGCCTGCTGGTCTTGCACACTTAGGTGGTAGAGTGTGCACTGGATTCCATTTTTAGATCACCTCAAAGCGAGCGAGGCTGCTACACGAGTTGACTTCAGCAAGGGGACACTACTGGAGCAGGCTGCCCTCAGATGGGAAGGTCCGAGGCTTAAGATAGTAGCTTTGGGATCTTTCCTGACATGCTGCCCACCTCTGCTTCACCCCCACCACACACACACACACACACACCAGCCCCCTCCCTGGTGTTGAGAAAGGAGCCACGCTTGGGAGAAGGAGAAGGGGGTTTTGCCACCCACACTGCAAGAATGTCATGCATCCCATGTGCAGAGCCTGTTCCATAGGCGAGGGGGAGGGGAGGAGGAAGAGGGGCACACACACACACACACACACACACACACACACATACATGCAGCAATATAAGAATTACTATTGACGACGCAGAGAGCATGTCTTTGACTACGTTTCCCTGTTTTGGAGAGAAAGTGATGAGACTGAAAGAGATGAGGAAAGAGAGAGATGTGGCAGTGTGTGTGTGTGTGTGTGTGTTGGGGGGCGGGGTGGAAGTGCTGGGGGGTGAGAGGTCAAAGGTTAGCGGAAGGAGGGTGGAACATTTTTGGAGGAAGGGAGCAGGGTGGAGGGTTGGGTTTAGAGGGGGAACAATAATACAAACTACCTCTCAGGTCTCAAAAGAGCCTCTCAACCTCGCTCCAGCTTGCTGCTGAAAAGCCCAACCTTGTGTGAAGCAAGAGCTTTAGCTATGCTAGCCTTCGTCAGTGTGTCAGCCACTATCTGTCGGGGAAGGCAGCCATTTTGTGAGCTAAGGTTACGAACGGATCATTTGTGTTTGTGTGTGCTATTGTGTGAGATGCACCTTATTAGGTACACATCAGATTTGTGTCTAAATATTTTTAGACATACTGTTAGAATTTTGAGCGGGCACTGAAATGGCCAAAGAGAGCAGATGCCTTTTTGGGTTAGTACTTGCAGTCTTCTTAGTTTTAGTAAAATATAAAATAACTACAAGTGACCTAGACATACCAACTTAAGTGCAATCTTTCGCTTAAGTAAAGCTTTGAAATTACAGAATCCAAATCCTAAAGCTTTAAAGAGGCTAAAGTTAGATTTCCATCCAAAACAATTTCTAAGTATTCTTGCTGACATGAAATATGCTTACACGTAAACTTGTGAAGTACAGTAAGGTACAAATATATAGTTACAAGGCTGAAAAAAATTTAATCTTTATTTTTGAGCAATTTATGACATTGCATAGAAGCAACAAATATTTGTTTTTCCTCAAGCATCTTTTTTAAACTTGAATAAATATCTCACTCACACACAATATCATTTATGAGCTTTTAACTTTTTGAAACTTTAATAAATATCTCACTCACACACAATACCATTTATGAGCTTTTCACTTTTTTAAACTTTAATAAATATCTCACTCACACACAATATCATTTATGAGCTTTTCACTTTTTCTAGGAGGTCTTCTAGAATATTTTAGAAGTAATTCATTTAAATTAATTAGAAGTAATGTTTCAAATAATTGCACATGGTTACCTTATTCAAGAAAACTTTGAGAATAAGTTAGACATAGAACCGACATATCTTATTGGCTAATCTTTTATTATTATTTACAACAACAGCACTTACAGTACAGTATAATGATACTAATAATACTACTACTACTACTACTACTACTACTACTAATAATAATAATAATAATAATAATAACAATAACAATAACAATAATAACAATAATAATTAAATTGGGTTAACAAAGAACTGATACTAATATATATTCGCCTACTGGCATAAATTACCCCATTAATTTCTGGTAACAATTAGTTAAAATCTATTTCGCCCTCACTCAGAAAGAGACTAATTTATGACCCAGTTTCCTCCGTCTCCAGTCTTTCTCTCGTTTCCCTTTTCATCATCATGAAATGAATATGTTGTGTTTCACTCTTTCTGTCTTACAGTCTTTCTGTGTGTTGGAGCAATTTCTACTGACACTAAACAATTAAGCTACTTGTGAACATTTGCTAAAAATTACTCTGCATCAGCCATGTAACTAGTTATGTCACTATTTGACCTAAAAATAAAGTAACTAAATTAGGGAAATCTAATTCATAATTTAAAGCTCTGTTTCTAATGCTTGTATCAGGATTTATTATTGTGGATTTGTTGAAATGTTGTAGTGGTGATATTAGTTTTAGGTTAAGAGTTCCACATTCTTTTGCAGTGATTCTGCATTTAGTTGCGAGACTCATTTAGCCAAGCAGTCAACCTCCAAAGCAGTTTTAATTAGCTAAACACACCCCTCACATCATACAGGTTAACCTGTCAGGCCATTTCAGTGGCTCTAACCCTCCAGTCCACACATATCCAGAGTTCTGCTTAGGGGTTTGGAGAGTTCTTGTGATTGTGTCTGAAACAGCAACAACAACAACAACAACAGCAATAATAATAATAATAATAATAATAATAATAATAATAATAATAATAATAATAATAATAATGTTACTGTTAATTATTTTTATATATAATTATATATATATTATATGATTAGTAAGAAATACATCACAAAGAAGGGATGTTTTGCATTGTGTAAAAGGCTAAAGTCAGTTTTGAAAGGTTTTGAAGTGTTGTGATGGTGGGGCAAACTACATATATTCATGCACATATTTATTTTCTAGTAAGCAGGTTGCAAGGAAACATTAAAAAAGACAATAAAACGTAAATGACAGTAGGCAATAGAGAGGGAGAGAGGAGGAGTGAGAGAAAGGGAGAGAGAGAAAGGGAGAGAGAGAAAGAGAGAGAGAGAAAGAGAAGGCATCCCCCTCTTTTACAATCTATTGAATATGGGCTTCTGTCTCACATCAAACACTTTTCTGCCACTAAGCTGCACAATCAGATCCCTACTATGTGTGTGTGTGTGTGTGTGTGTGTGTGTGTGTGTGTGTGTGTGTGTGTGTGTGTGTGTGTGTGTGTGTAAAAGGGGGGTGGAGAGAGGGCTCTTTCCCAGCAGACAATAGCATTATTTCTGCTCCCCCGGTCAGGAATGCCAGATTTCACAGCCTGCTACCCCCCTTCCAGCAGTCAATCACACACTCATGAGAGGCACCCCAACCCAGGACCACCCCTCACACACACACACACACACACACACACACACACACACACACACACACACGCACAGCCCAACACCCCTCACACACACACACACACACACACTGTACAGTCCAACACCCCTCACACACACACACACACACACACACCGTACAGCCCAACACCCCTCACACACACGCCGCAGCCCTACACCCCTCACACACACCACCCAGCCCAATACCCCTCACACACATATACACATACACACACACAGCATAACACCCCTCATACACACCCAACACCCCTCACACATACACACACACACACATACACACACACCGTGTACAGCCCAACACCCCTCACACACACACACACACAGTCCGCAGCCCAACACCCCTCACACACACACCACCCAGCCCAATACCCCTCACACACACACACATACACACGCACAGCATAACACCCCTCATACACACACACATCACCCCTTATACACACACACCACCCATCCCAGCACCCCTCACACACACACACACACCACCACTCACACACACACAGCCCACCTCCCATCACACACCTCACCTCACACACAACACAGCCCAACACCCCTCACACACACAACATACAGCCCAATGCCACTTACACACACACACCAGCTCTCACACACACCACCCAGCCCACTAACCCTCACACACACCGCCACCCATAGACATCATATGTACATGTCTATGCCCCCACCCCTGACACACCACACACACTGCCCAACCCAGGACCCCTCACACACACACACCACCCCTCACACACACACACCACCCCTCACACACACACACACCACCCCTCACACACACTGCCCAACCCAGCACCCCTCACACACACACACCACCCCTCACACACACACACACCACCCCCCCACAGCCCAGCAGCCCCAACCCCACAGCCCAACAGCCCCAACCCCACAGCCCAGTATCCTCAATCCCCCAGCCCCACAGCCCAGTATCCTCAATCCCCCAGCCCCACAGCCCAGTATCCTCAATCCCCCAGGCCCACACCAGCAGCCCCAACCCCACAGCCCAGTATCCTCAATCCCCCAACCCCACACCAGCAGCCCCAACCCCACAGCCCAGTATCCTCAATCCCCCAGCCCCACAGTCTTCTGAATATAACGTCAGTCCAACTGCAATGCAAGACTCCACAAGCATGCACACATAGACACACACACACACACACACACACACACACACACACACACACACACACACACAGTCCATATATATACCATGCATTTTTTTTTTCAAAACCCCCTGGAGTGTGATCTTAGCATTTCTACCTGTCTTTGCATCTAGTTGGGGGGATGTTCAGGGCTAATTTGGATCAGTTGCAAAGCTGTAATAGATCCAAAGCAGTTTGTTGCTTTAATCTGTCCTATCATTTTAACTCCCTAAGAAATGCAAGATTTATACAAACTTTCAATGAATATCTTTGGCTATAGTGACTTAATTATCATCATTATAAACAACAACAGCAATAATAATAATAATACTAATAATAATAATAATAATATGAAATTGCTTTAATCTGTTGAGTTAACTGGCACATTGTAATGTTCTGATTAACCGCACAGTTTGCTGATGAGAAATTTGTGAATGGATTCCAGTGCGCAGGGGATTTGTTGTTCAATTAAAGTATGCTGTGGCGGTCCTTGTTATCTGACCAATCCCAGCGCCGCTAAGAACATGTAGGAGCTCTCCGCCGAGCCAATAGGGTGCCATATCGCAAAGACTAGCGCAGGGATAAGCCAATCCTGGGAAAGCATGCAAATGAGGAATGTGCTCTGGCAGGATCTGAATGTCAACTAGTCTAAGATGGAGGCTTCCGTTGAAGCCTCAGAGGCCGCGCGAGAGCCCGAGCCTGTTTTGGCGAAAGAGCACAAGTAAACCACACCAAATCAGCCTCCTGCAACGTCTTCGGAAAAGGAGAAGTGAAATCTAGACACGAAGGGGATCTCAGGAGCGGTACAGCCGTGTTATTTTGTGTGTCATTCGGACAACTTTTCTTGCTTTCTTTTTTCCCTTTCTTTCTCTTTTTTTCTCTTGCCTTTTTTTCTGGTGGAGTGTCCCTCCCTTGGCTTGGCACCATTCATGAGAATTTGGGGTTCTCCGTCCGTCGGTGTGCGGAGCATCTGAGGGACCAGGATGAAATGGCGGGAGCTCAGGGCGAAGCGGGGAAGTTGGGGTGGAGGAAATGTGGATGGAAACCATCTGATTTGATCCGAGGGGTCATCGGGAAGCAGGCGAGCAGCTACTCCGCGACCATCTCATTCTCATGCGTGTCAGAGCCATGCTTTCAAAGATTGGGGAATTGAGATCTCACCCTTTCCTTCTTTCGAGTCTGTCGTTAGCCTGTTTATTTCATAGCCTATTGGGGAGTCCGTCTGTACTGAAAATGCATGTGCAGAATAGCATTTGATGTTGCAGGTTCCGTCGGTTATCTAGAAAATCACTGATTACAAATAGCACAATTTGAAGCGTGCTTTCAATTCCGAAAATCTAGAGGTATTCGATGTTCCGCTGGTCAGTGTGGGGGTGGGGAGGGGGCAGCAAGTTGGCCTTCTCCCTCTTTGCCTAATTGATTGACTCCTAGATTATTAAGGCTATCAATTTACCTATGTAGGGGGTTAGCCGACTTAGAAGAATTGCGGAGATGTGGATTCGTGTTAAGTAGAGTCATGACGAGGTATCAACAGTGTAACTTTACTTGTCCAACACTAGGCGTAATTAACTCGTGAGGTTATAAATAAGGCATGCATTTTACCCGAGCTAAAATATTCCTGAAAGATTTCTTGCGAAACCACGCTGAATAATGTTTCGTCTACTGTTTTATTATAAGTATAAGGTCTTACAGACGGAATGCTGTACGTCAAAGAATTTCTGTACTTTAATGAACATATGTGCTTCTGACAAATGAAGTTTTCACTTGACGAAAACAATCTCACCTAGAGACATCTGGTTGACATTCCATTTTTATTCGTTTCTGGATGGATTGATTGTCTTGATTGCTTTTTAAACGGCTTAAAATTTCTTTTGATTTATGAACTTTTAATTTTAAAAAAGCAATCGAGATGACTCATCTTGTTGGTCTGCATTTTTTAAATTCCGTACAGTTAGGTTTTCATGCACAAACTTCTTAGACGACCTGTAGTCTAACTATGAGAGTGAGTGGAGAGTCTAGTTTGCACATGAAGATTATTTGTGATGACTGTATGCCTGTAGAATGCTTCTAATCAACAGATTAAGCTTCCAACTTTAGAGTTTGGATTGTCCAACGGTCTGTTCAGATATTAAGGTGTGGAGAATTTCTGCTGCATTAGAAAAATATAGTGGATAAAATGTATTTTAGTGGTTACAGTCTCTCTTCTAAATGCCCTCTTCTTCCATTAACATTTAAATAACTGTGTGTGTATAGATTTACTATCCTTGGGAAGACTTGTACTTGATGACTTATTAACACATCAAAGGAATTTGTCTTGGTAAAAGAGTTTCGCTCTTAGTGGACCAGCAAGGCACCCGTAGCATGTCCTTGCCCTGGGTAAATGGTGACTGATCCAGTGTGGCTTGTTTTAATGTGCCCTAATGAAGCGAGAGGATTGGTCGGGGGCTGGTTGTGGCGAGCTGGGGGGGGCCTGGGCAGATTGGCTGGGGGGGCGATGGCGTCAGGACGGGGGAGTCCCAGTGCTGGAGGAGTTTGACTGTGCTGCTGTCCGCTGCCCTTTTTCTGTTGTACTACTGGGCCACTGCGCAGAAGCAGTGCAATATTAAAAGGGCATTGGCTGCTGGACCAAAGAGCCTCACCTTCACTCCTCTGGCCTCCACCCTTGACCCATGTGGCGTGTGTGACAAACAGGTAGTGGGAGGGGGGCTCTAGGAGGGGGATCTATACACCGTGTGCAGGCGATTTCCCCAGGAATGTCAGATGAAGTTGGGCCTCTCTCCCCCACCGTAGCTCACAGAACTGGGCCTGGCCCAGTCCAGTCTGAGTCGCCTCAGTCTCAGGTGCTGTCTGGGTGTGAGGACAGCTTTCTTTGACCTGACCTTAATTCCACAGGAAATCAACTTAACTTTGACTTAAGCTGCTTTTTCAGTTTATCTTAAATTATTCAAATTTCTAAACCAGTTCATGTAAAATCATTTTGACTTATGTGCTACAGCTAAATTCAGCCACGGCTGAATGACATTTTTAACACTTATCGAGACCCACAGTGGTGTCTGGGTCAGAACTGCAAGCAATATTCGATCTCAATACAGTATGTTTTTAAAAGTGAAGCGAACGTTCACCAGGACAGTGAAATGTGAAAGGTAGCAGTTCTTTTAAAGGCCAAAAGAAGTTGTTGTACTGTGGATAGAGTGTGAGCTGTCAGATATTGAGTGTGTGCGTGTGCGAGTGAAATGGATGGTGTTCCCAAAAGAAGATGGCCAGGTCTCCGTGTCGTGTCGGTGTCCTCGTGCAGACGTGCAGGGGCCAGCTGCTTTGACGATGTTGCACTACTGTACCCTGTAGTCGAGCAGTGCAATAGTATTGTCATAGCATTTAGCCTCCGCCATGCCTCTGCCACCCTCTTAAAGCAGCACAGGCATCTGCTGGTGTATCTAAGCTAGGTTACTGGTGTCTTCTGGGTCAGTGCAAAGTGCCATGTATATGTTTCACCGCCATTGTGGAGTGTTGCATGTGAAACCCGTTTTGTTTTTTTTTTGCTAAGTTTTTCTTTGCATTTTATTGTTTTGTTTTGTTGAAAGGTGTTTGTCCAGGAGGAGTATAAGTGTCAGCGACATGCTTAAGCGTGACATTTACTACAGGGTGATGTTTACTACTGTGCTGTGTAAAAAGGTCCCTAAAAGTCAAAAAGTCTAATCGAAAAGTTTGTATACTAGAAAGATCATTTTTATCTTGCAAACATTGGTTCAAATTATTATCAAGCTGGCACTGACGAAGTCAGCTCACTTCTATTAAGGAATTGCACAGCGCTCCTTTTAAAGGGGAGCAGACAGAAGTCAAAGCTTTAAAAGAAGAGAGAGAGAGGGAGGGAGGGAGAGAGCAGACTGCCATAAAGGTGGGTGGGAAGGGGTATGTGTGGTGGCAGGTCGGTGGGGGAGGGGAAAGGAAGGAGGGAGGGAGAGAGAGACGGAGAAGGAGAGAGAGAGACGGGGAGAAGGAGAGAGAGGGAGAAAGAGAGGAGAGGCTGCCTGCTGGAATGCGGGGAGGCCAGTGGTGTAACAGAGCAGGCTGGGGGGTGGGGTGGGGGGTGGGTGTTTGGTTTGGTGTGTGTGTGTGTGTGTGTGTGTTTGGGGGGTGGAGGTGGCGGGGGTTGTTGGTTTGGTGTGTATGTGTGTGTGTGTGTGTGTGTGTGTGTGTTTGGGGGGTGGGGAGCAAAGATGTAGGAATTGCCCAACACACGCGCGCACACTCTCTCACGCGCACGCACACACACGGTGAAGAGATAACCCACGGCACTGCTGAACTGTGAACTCCCTCCATGACAGTGAGTGGGAGGGGAATGGCTGGCTTATTTTGTTTTGGTAGTTAAAAAGCTCCTGCTCTACTCAACTGTGTTTAGCCAGGTTGGCTGTAGCACACACACACACACACACACCCGCACCCCCCCCCCCCTGTGCAGCTAGTGGTTGTTTGTGGGCTAAACAGGGAGTGTGAGCTGCGGCCAGGTTGTATTGATCTCCATTGAGCTGCAGTAACGCATGCCTGCAACGCATCCCTGCAACGCATGCCTGCAGGTCACATGATGCCGCCCGTGAGCCATGACTCCCCTTTTACCTCCACACACACACACACACACACACACACACACACACACGGCACGCACGCCTCCCCGCTCGCTCGCTCGTCCTTGAAGTGCTGCCGATCCTGGAGAATGAATCTCTGGTGCTGGATACCTTTCTTTCCCACCTCAACCCCCCCTCCCACACACACACACACACACACACACACACACACACACCATCCCCCAAAACTCTGCGATTGCATTATTTTTCAAAACCTCATCAGCCCAACACAGACAGGCAGCCAGATGTGTTCCTCCCGAGTGAAATCAGAAGCTGGTGCCATCGGGCTGAGTGTGTGTGTGTGTGTGTGTGTGTGTGTGTGTGTGTGTGGGAATAAGGCAGCACACACAGACACAGGCAGAGCAGGAGCCACTTGAGCAAAGAATGCAACTTGTTGAGGCCGGCCTGTAATGGCTCCTGGGAAGCTGTGGAATGCCTGGAATGAGAGATGGTGTGCCCCAGCACCCAGCAGTACAGATAGCATACAGGCGATCACACACACACACACAGAAAGAGACTTTAAGAGACACTGAGAAGCACACATAGCACACCTGCATCCTTCGGCAGGGTCAGGATGTTGAAGCAGTCACTGAGCTTTCCCAGCCAGGCACAGAGCTGTCTGCTCACCAAGTGGCCCCTGCTTTCATGTTGCATCATGTGATGCACCAGTGCTGTTTATTTACAGCATATGCAAAGTGCTTGTCATGCCGAGATTTTTTCGAGCTTCCAAATGTCACCTTTTTATGTTTGTGGATTTTTTAATTAAAATGTAACAGTTCAAAATGTTCTTTTATGTTTTTAAATACTATTCTAAAATAGAATATTGAATTAAGTGCAAAGGTCTTGTCTTGTGGATTTGTGTAATAAGTAGTAATATAGTGACAAGCTGATGTCACACCAGCCACTGTTGAATGAGTCCTGTTCAATAAAAAGCGCAAAAATAAATTTTTGAAGTGTGCTTTTGAAAGTTTTTTTTTATAATACGAATGTCTAATTACCTCTGTAATTCGGTGTGTAGAGAAATCATCTCAAAAATAAAAAATGGTTATTTTAGGTGTTTATGTGTGCCTTTAGGAGGAATGTAGCATGTTTTAATTGGCCGTAGTCTATTTGTATGAGTTGTGTTGGAAGCTCGGACCACAAACTGGGGACACTCAAATACATTTCAGTTTCGCCATGTTTTAACAAACAGGTGTTAAACGTATACATCACATTGATCGGATTACTTTAAGATGATTGTCTCCATTCTCCCATCAGAGGAACAATCCGATTGAAATGATATGAGGAATGCTATGACTGTTCTCTCTTGCTTATCGTTCCCTAACTAATACCAACCCCCATCACGTCTTACATTAGGCTATAAGATGGCCATGGTCAGTTCTCAAACCAAAGAAAAAGCCTGCGCCTATTTGAAAACGCGATGTTCAAGGTTTGTCGTTTGAACAACGACATAGCATAACACTTTGTATGTGTGAGTCCACGAAATTCACTAAATGTGTAATGGCAGCGTGTATGTGTAAATCTGTACGTATGGCTGTCACAGAAATACAAGTGCGTCACGACGGGTCCGGGGCTGCTTCTGGTGGTGGAAGAACAATTTTATCCGTTAGAATTCTTTCGCCTACTTTTGATTTATTGCTACAGACCCCGAAATTGAAATAGCTAAAATTGTTTATTTTAATGCATGCAAACAACCATAACAAATAAAGGGCTGTACCCTATAAATGCAATAAACAATTCCAATTACGTGTGGAGGAGGAAGCATTAATCATGGCAAATAACACGAGGCAGTCGGTTTATTTCGTGAATGAAGACATGTTTTCGACTTCCTTATTTTCATCTGCAATAACTGAATAACCAAAGCCTTATGAAATGTGTATTACGACGTTTATTTAATAAATCTAAATATATACATACTCATTCTATTTCTTCGGCAATACCGTAGAAATAATAGTTTTTACATTTGAAAACATCGGCACATAAGTAGAACACTTAGTAATTGTAATTAAGTTAATTAAAAAAAAGTCATCCACATGCAGAGATTGTCGATATGTTATGTACGTTTCGATCGCCATCTGCCGGCCAAAATGTTCTCCTCAACCATGGGATCTACAGAAATGTGGAGAGGAATGTTTGATGCAGTCATTGCAGGTGTTTTCTCACGTTAACAATAAGGTCGTTAGTAGGCCTTTAGTAAAACCATCATAATTCACAATTTCAGAATATGTTAAAAATCATTAAAAAAAAATCAGAATGAAGCATCAGTTCAAACCAAAGTGGTTAAGAGCACAATATAGTGTAAATAGTGGCTTAAGAGATGATAGACTTCACACACAACTGTAGGAAATGTTTATCTTTAAAAAAAAAAAAAAACCTGGTGTTCTCTTATTCATTAAAAGGGAAGGGATAATGGTGGGCATGGCGTTGCTTTAATTGAACTAACATGGATGCCCAGAACTGTGTGGGTGACATAGAGAAAAGATAGACATTAGAAATTAAATTGAAAAAATTGACATGTTGGCATTTTACAAAGATACAAAACCACGTTATTACGCAGTCCAGCATGTACAGGAAAGAATGTCCTGCATAAAGAAATAAAGCTTGTGTGGTCTCCACCTGCTTTGACTTCAAATTCTTTTGGGGTGATTTTTAAAATAGAATGTTTTATTTACAGTTTTTCCCAATTACTTGAGCTCTTTCACAAAACTGTCCACTCTTTTCTCAATACCTTAAACAATTTCACAAAGTAGAACACAATTTGCAAAACTCAATGACTCTTCTTTGCAAAGCTCTAAGCACATTTTCATTCTCAGAACACATTTTGCATTATTCGACACGTGTGGTGCAAAATGGAAAACATTCTTCTCAACATTTAATCACACATGAAGCTCAAGTGCCATAAGTTAAGCACAACGAGTCAGAATTTATTTTACTTCGTTTCAAATGAATTGTTCATGTGCTGTTGTTCATGGGTTGACAATGATCTATGAATTGTCTTAGATGCCATGGAGTTGTGCTGTGACATGGGCGAGGGTCAAGGATGGATATGACATGCTAGGGGATTCTTCCCCCCGTGCCTGGCAAGACACATCATCATGCTTGTGATGTGCATGAGGTGCTGTGGCCTCACCCAGCCCAAAGACATGATGAAGCCCAGTGATCTCTTATTTGCAGCACATGTGGTTTTCATTTGTACTGTATCATTATGATATATTTTTGTTTGAAGTATTTTAACAAGAAATCTAATACTAATCTAATTTATTTTAGTCTATATACAGCAAATACACATTCTGACAGTTGCTTTTTCAGTTGAAAATGCATGGTTATTGCTGTAGAAAATAAATGCTGCTATTGTATGCATCTGAGTGTTGTGCTTTCCATTGTTTGGTGGTGTTTACTAACTGCTTTATTGTGATTTCATTTTGACTGTGTTGTATTTCATTTGAAGACAGTGTGTGACTTTGAGCACAAACTGTTTTGAGGCAATAGTTTGCTTTTGCAACAGGAGTCAGGAGTTCTGGGAAATGCTTTTGGACAATTGGGGTTTGTGTTTACAGTTCTGAGAAGGTTGAGAAAGTTTTGTAAATTGGGTTTTAGCATTTGAAAAAAAAAACTGTAAAACGATTGTGCTTTAGCCAATCAACAGTCACAAGCCAAGATAGCTGTAAAAATATTCAAAACAAACTTATTTAATCGCTTAAAAATAGAACACGCTAGCTTCAATTAAGCTCTAAAATGTCAATTTAACCTTAGCTTTGAACATCCAATGCCCTTCCTCAATATAGCTTTGAACATCCAATGCCCTTCCTCCATATAGCTTTCTGCTCTACGTCATGTTAAGTGAAATGGTGCCAGGAATGATCCCTGTTAAACATCATTTTGAAACTTTCCAAAATTCATTCAATTTTGGCTGAATTCACTAGCCTAGCATTCACTAGCCTAGACTAGCCTAGCATTTCCTATAAAAATGAACAGGGGTGGGACTTCCTCTCTTTCTCCAGTTTTATAATACCTCCATGGTTACTACATCACAAACACAACTAAACATCCAAAACACACACACTCACACACACACACACATCTTCATGTCTCATTTAATGTTACTGGGTTCTCCAGTAGGTTATTCTGTGAAGAGAAAAAAAGACATTTTCATTTGTCTGTACATCAACCACATTTTACATGTTATTATTACTAATTAATAAATTCAATATAAAGGTGTATAATTCCTAAGAAAAAACAGCACAACATGTGACAAGTAACATGTTTGGACATGATACATGTGTGTGGATCTGACCCGGAGCTGATGTGGCAAAGATGGCCGCCTCACCTGCCTGTTGGGCGTGGGCAGTGCCCTGATGAGGTGGTGTGGCACGGTGGCGTCTGGGGGGGGCAGTGCCCCGATGAGGTGGTTTGGCATGGTGGCATCTGCGGGGGAGGGGTGCTCACTTAGGGGGCTCTCCACAGACGACTCATGGGGCATCTGCCAACACCATCAGGACATTTTACTCCATCAGAATCATTACATTTCACTTTCACATTTCCACATAGAAACCCTTTACATTTGCTATAGCACAATCATTACATTTCCCTTTCACACTTCAACACAGAAACACGTGAAACTTACTATCACAGTCATTACACACACACACACACACACACACACACACACACACACACACACACACACACACAGACACACACACACACACACAAACACACATGTCATGGTGACCGACTGATGCTGTTGTTTCAGCTCTAAACATCTGTCACACACGCTGTGTCTTCCCTGCCACCTCTGCCACTGATAAAAGCCCTCCATCATGAGTGCTGGCAGTCTGCCCAGTGCTGCCCCTCACAGTCCCCTACGGGCTCAGTGCTGCCCTCCTCACAGTCCCCTACGGGCCCCCCTCACAGTCAGTGCTGCCCCTCACAGTCAGTGCTGCCCCTCACAGTCAGTGCTGCCCCTCACAGTCAGTGCTTCCCTCCTCACAGTCCCCTACGGGCCCCCCTCACAGTCAGTGCTGCCCCTCATAGTCCCCTACGGGCTCCCCTCACAGTCAGTGCTGCCCTCCTCACAGTCCCCTACGGGCTCAGTGCTGCCCCCCTCATAGTCCCCTACGGGCTCAGTGCTGCCCCCCTCATAGTCCCCTACGGGCTCAGTGCTGCCCCTCATAGTCCCCTACGGGCTCAGTGCTGCCCCTCATAGTCCCCTACGGGCTCAGTGCTGCCTCTCAAAGTCCCCTACGGGCTCAGTGCTGCCCCCCTCATAGTCCCCTACGTGCTCCCCTCACAGTTAGTGCTACCCCTCACAGTCAGTGCTGCCCCTTAGTCCTCTACGGGCTCAGTGCTGCCCCCCTCATAGTCCCCTACGTGCTCAGTGCTGCCACCTTCATAGTCCCCTACGGGCTCCCCTCACAGTTAGTGCTGCCCCTATAATTTCTTTCAGCCTGGTGTCCTGGTTCGGGAATCTACCCCTAAACAATAAAAATGCACTCAATCAGATTGTGAGGTGGGCCAGTAAGGTAACTGGAGAGCAACAGCACAATTTAGACTCTTTATATAATGGGCAACTACACAGACTTGCTGGGTCCATCTTAGATGACGTGTCCCATCCACTGCATGGTGAATTCCAGCCT
>CM050209.1:32565000-32567500 GCA_027475355.1 Coilia nasus | reverse complement strand
TTTACTTGTCGTTTAGCAGCCATCTTATCCAGGGCGACTTACAGCGACCTACAGCGACCTAACCACAGCCATGGGGGGTTAAGAGCCTTGCTCAGGGGCACCGTGGTGAGTGTGGGATTGGAACTCACAGCCATCGGGTGCTTTGCTTGCTGTGGTCTCTGATCACTGAGCACCAGACACCAGCACCCCACTCTGCTATTATTAAACAGCACTGTTTCTGTTGCTGTTTCCGTTGAGCCTCTGTGTTGAGCTTAGAGCTCTGCTGACGGATGGACAGGCCAGCTCTAGGGACTGCAGAGGTCCTCTGAAGGACGCACAGACTCAGGCGTGTCCTCTGAAGGACGCATAGAGACTAAGACAGGTCCCGAAGGATGCACAGAGACTCAGGGATGCCCTCTGAAGGACACATAGAGACTCGGGCATGTCCTTTAAAGGATGGACAGACTCAGGCATGTCCTCTGAAGGATGCATAGAGACTCAGGCAGGTCCTGAAGGATGCACAGAGACTCAGGGATGCCCTCTGAAGGACACATAGAGACTCGGGCATGTCCTTTAAAGGATGGACAGACTCAGGCATGTCCTCTGCAGGATGCATAGAGACTCAGGCAGGTCCTCTTAAGGATGCATAGAGACTCAGGCAGGTGGTCTTAGGGCCTGTAGATGAGTGCATAGAGGGGATGCAAACTTAACTCACTCCTGCTTGCTGGTTTCACAGGTTTCCCAATGTTTTATAGGATGTTTCACATAACATGACATGCACAACATGCATTTGCATAACAAAACATGCACCGCAGTGGTTGACAGGAGTGGTGGTCACAAGGAGAAAAAATATATTATTTTCATATTTCCATTACACAACTATTACAAATTGTTTTTTATATTTATAATATATATGGCTATGGAAAAAGATTCATTGGGCAAGATAGAGGCAGCAATAAATGATGTACACTGTATTTGGTATATAAGGTGTTCACTTATAAAACTATTTCGTTGAGATGACAATGTAATACCTAATTTAGTAACTGTAAAATATTTCATTCAGATTGTAATCTAAGAATAACTGATTCATTCTAAACATTAGTTAATAAACAACAGATGACTATAACTAGCACCTGATCAATTATGCAACATCCAAACATTTACTGTGACAATGTTATAAGCTGGATTCACATTTTGTCATAACACTGAATAGCTGAATCCTGAAGCCACCCCAACACCCTCTTCCTGTACCATAATGGTGCTGTGCGTGTGCCATATCACTAAGCAACCACAGTAAAGCTTTGATCCAGCACAAACATTATGTTCCAACCACCACCCATTATTGGACACAACCCTGCTCTGTTTGTTCTGCTATTGGTCAATTAGTAGCCCACGCTGGTGTAGCTGACCAATCACAGCCTGGCCTGCACTTGATTGCCCCTCAGGTACCTCGACCCTGACCAGGTGGGTGGGGGTCGGTGGGGCTGTGTGTGTGTGTGTGGGTGGGGGGGGGGGGGGGTGTGCAAAGGTGAGTCCCGGTAGCCTTTTAGCCCAGGTGTTTACATTTTTTACCCTCTCTCTCACACACACATACACACACAGACACACACATACACACCCACACACCACACATACAGCACAGCAACAAATAGACAGACGCATACATACTCTGTTGCATATTCTAACCTTATCTGTCTGAAAAGCAGTGACCACTGCATCCATGTGTCACTGGTTACAAGGTCAGTCACATACACATAGCACACCATGTTCATATGCATGCACACACACACACACACACACACACACACACACACACACACACACACACACACACACACACTGTCTTGCACATTCCTACTCTAATCTCTTGTAGTGCAGCACAAATCCTGAGGAAATGTTCTATTCCTCAGAACCTAGAGGTTTTTTTTGCTCAGTCTTTCTTGATGCCACCAAAGTTCTACTGGTGTCAGGCCAGGTGACATACTTAATGCCACCAAAGTTCTACTGGTGTCAGGCCAGGTGACATACTTAATGCCACCAAAGTTCTACTGGTGTCAGGCCAGGTGACATACTTAATGCCACCAAAGTTCTACTGGTGTCAGGCCAGGTGACATACTTAATGCCACCAAAGTTCTACTGGTGAACAGACTAGTTCCCATATTTAACAGGCTTCGCCTCGTGCTTAATTTAGCAGTTTTGCGCTGATGGACAAGGAAAGGTTTTCTTTTCCCTTTTCTTAGGCGTCATCCATAGAGGCGGTCATTAAACAATGCCCTTCACAATGGCCTAATGTCTGATCTATCACAAAAACCCCATTTCCACCCATAGAGGCTCATTACACAATGCCCTTCACAATGCCTTAATGTCTGATCTATCACAAAAACCCCATTTCCACCCATAGAGGCTCATTACACAACGCCCTTCACAATGCCTTAATGTCTGATCTATCACAAAAACCCCATTTCCACCCATAGAGGCTAGCATTACACAATGCCCTTCACAATGCCTTAATGTCTGATCT
>CM050209.1:32547500-32560000 GCA_027475355.1 Coilia nasus | reverse complement strand
CAGGCGTGGGTGTGTGTGTGTGTGTGTGTGTGTGTGTGTGTGTTGATGGAGTCGCTGCTCTGACATGTTGTGGCTGGCTAATAACGCCACGCCCACCAGGCACTGGGGAGTGGGGTGGGGGGGTTGTTGTTGTGGGGGGTGTGAGTGTTGTTGTGTGTGTGTGTGGGGGGGGGGGGGTGATAGAGTTACTGGTGACAGATGACGGGATTGCTGGCACGCGAGGCTGGCTATTAAAGTCACACAGACGTCACCTAATCAGGGCCCAGAGCACAGCTGTTCAACCATGATGGAACTACAGTTTCAATTCACATTTATTTATTTTATACGTCCTCTGCTTTATCCATCTCAATAAGAAGAATATTAATGGTGTCAATTTATCTTTTCGTATACACTCACTGCTGGATGTTATCTGCTGGGATTGGTCAGTGATGTTTATGCTCTGCTGGGATTGGTCAGTGATGGCTATGATCTGCTGGGATTGGTCAGTGATGGCTATGATCTGCTGGGATTGGTCAGTGATGACTATGCTCTGCCGAGATTGGCCAGTGATGACTATGATCTGCTGGGATTGGTCAGTGATGTTTATGCTCTGCTCGGATTGGTCAGTGATGGCTATGATCTGCTGGGATTGATCAGTGATGACTATGCTCTGCTCGGATTGGTCAGTGATGGCTATGATCTGCTGGGATTGGTCAGTGATGGCTATGCTCTGCTGGGATTGGTCAGTGATGCCTATGCTCTGCTGGGATTGGTCAGTGATGAGCCTGGGGGCCGGTACCAAGCCACCTGCGTATGTGCCACAGCAGCAGCCGTGTGCCCAGTGCGTCTCTGCGACGACCTTTGGATCCATCAGGGATCGCTGATGGCACTCGCACAAGTTGTCAGGGCAACGGCCCAGGGGTTTCCCATGACAACGGCACCATATGAAACAACATTAAGTGAAAGACTAATATGCAAATGAGGCATAAGATCCCCACCCCGGGGTAGTGTTATCTTATTAGCCCTGGATAATAGGGATCAATTTAGTCTGTTTTGTATTCAGAATACTGAGAAAGTACCATGCATTCAACCTCACCAAACGTCCTCACAAGAGATTCATTCTAAGTTTGTAGGTGTGATGAAGGTGTATATCAGTAGGTCTGATATATGTGGAAATCTGTAGGTCTGATGTAGGACTGATCAGGCATATGTGAACCATTGCATGCTTTTAATCTAATACATATTTAACTTGAGCAAGGATGGCACAGTGTATAATTAACAAGATTAAATACAAACTGAATAGGAGATTGAGATCGCGTGTCAATGATTACATTCCTATCTCGACATGTGATATAGTAATGTTATACTCAGCATCAGCAGTGGTGGAGGCGTGTTGTTGCACTGGTCTGACTGATGACACACTGACTGACTTCAGCTCGCAGCCCTACTGAGGTAACACGATTCTCTGTGGTGAACCTGACAGCGCGTATGGCATATCATGCGTCAATCAAAGCCACGCAGCTGCCTTGACTGGTTGGGTCACTATATGCAATACATATGTTTCAAGGCCACATTGTGGATGCATGCCACTGATGCTGAGTGTAGGTATGTTTAATGTCAATATGCTACTGCACACCTTCATTTCTTCCCGATAAATAAAGCACTCTACTCTACTCTACTCTACTCTACTCTACACTACTCTACACTACTCTACTCTACTCTACACTACACTACAATACTCTACTCTACACTACTCTACTCTACACTACTCTATCCTACTCTACTCTACTCTACTCTACTCTACTCTACTCTACACTACTCTACACTACTCTACACTACACTACTCTACTCTACCCTACACTACTCTACTCTACTCTACTCTACTCTACTCTACTCTACACTACTCTACTCTACTCTACTCTACACTACACTACTCTACTCTACCCTACACTACTCTACTCTACACTACTCTACTCTACTCTACACTACTCTACTCTACACTACTCTACTCTACTCTACACTACTCTACTCTACACTACACTACTCTACTCTACTCTACTCTACACTACTCTACACTACTCTACTCTACTCTACTCTACTCTACTCTACCCTACTCTACTCTACTCTACTCTACTCTACTCTACCCTACACTACACTACTCTACCCTACACTACTCTACTCTACTCTACCCTACACTACTCTACTCTACTCTACTCTACACTACTCTACTCTACTCTACACTACACTACTCTACTCTACTCTACCCTACTCTACTCTACTCTACTCTACTCTACTCTACCCTACTCTACTCTACTCTACTCTACTCTACACTACACTACTCTACACTACACTACTCTACTCTACACTACACTAATCTACACTACACTACTCTACTCTACTCTACACTACACTACTCTACCCTACACTACTCTACTCTACTCTACTCTACCCTAGTACTCTACTCTACCCTACTCTACACTACTCTACTCTACTCTACTCTACACTACACTACACTACTCTACACTACACTACTCTACTCTACTCTACCCTACCCTAGTACTCTACTCTACTCTACTCTACTCTACTCTACTCTACTCTACTCTACTCTACCCTACTCTACACTACCCTACTCTACTCTACTCTACTCTACTCTACTCTACCCTACTCTACACTACACTACTCTACCCTACTACACTACACTACTCTACCCTACACTACTTTACTCTACTCTACTCTACACTACACTACTCTACCCTACACTACTCTACTCTACCCTACTCTACCCTAGTACTCTACTCTACTCTACTCTACTCTACCCTACTCTACTCTACTCTACTCTACTCTACACTACACTACTCTACACTACACTACTCTACTCTACACTACACTAATCTACACTACACTACTCTACTCTACACTACACTACACTACTCTACACTACACTACTCTACTCTACTCTACCCTACCCTAGTACTCTACTCTACTCTACTCTACTCTACTCTACTCTACTCTACTCTACTCTACTCTACCCTACTCTACACTACCCTACTCTACTCTACTCTACTCTACTCTACTCTACTCTACTCTACCCTACTCTACACTACACTACTCTACCCTACACTACTCTACTCTACTCTACTCTACTCTACTCTACTCTACACTACACTACTCTACCCTACTCTACACTACACTACTCTACCCTACACTACTTTACTCTACTCTACTCTACACTACACTACTCTACCCTACACTACTCTACTCTACCCTACTCTACCCTAGTACTCTACTCTACCCTACTCTACTCTACTCTACTCTACTCTACTCTACTCTACCCTACTCTACCCTACTCTACTCTACCCTACTCTACTCTACTCTACACTACTCTACCCTACTCTACTCTACCCTACTCTACTCTACTCTACTCTACTCTACACTACACTACTCTACCCTACACTACTCTACTCTACCCTACTCTACCCTAGTACTCTACTCTACTCTACTCTACTCTACTCTACACTACACTACTCTACCCTACACTACTCTACTCTACACTACACTACTCTACCCTAGTACTCTACTCTACACTACTCTACTCTACTCTACACTACTCTACCCTACTCTACTCTACTCTACTCTACTCTACCCTACTCTACTCTACTCTACACTACTCTACTCTACTCTACACTACACTACTCTACCCTACACTACTCTACACTACACTACTCTACCCTACACTACTCTACTCTACTCTACTCTACTCTACTCTACTCTACTCTACTCTACACTACTCTACTCTACTCTACTCTACACTACTCTACTCTACTCTACACTACTCTACTCTACACTACTCTACTCTACTCTACTCTACACTACTCTACTCTACTCTACTCTACTCTACTCTACCCTACTCTACTCTACTCTACACTACTCTACTCTACACTACTCTACTCTACTCTACACTACTCTACTCTACACTACTCTACTCTACTCTACTCTATTCTACTCTACTCTACTCTACACTACTCTACACTACTCTGCACTACTCTACTCTGCTTCACAGGTGACGGCTTTCGCTGTGACTATTTCCACTTCCTCTTTACAGCAGTCTACAGGGCAGAGCTTACGGAGTGTTCAGGAAGTCCTGGTTCTGACTGCTGAATCACACTGGACATTATTTAGACTTCACAAGCACGCCAGGATAGTGTTTGCAGAGGACCGCTTCTATGACTAGAGAGAAAAATGAAAATTTCAAAAGCAACCTTGTCTTCGTTGAATATTTCATGCAACAAAATCTCACCACTATGTTGGCTGATTTCAGACATTTCTGTGAAAATATAACACTTTCTCATAAGTATGTCCGAGAATGTTTCTTAATATATTTCTAATATTCTTACACTGTATATAGTATATACATAAACTGAATTTCTTGAGTTATTGAGTTATTAACAGCCTACCAGCTAACCTTACAGAACCAAGCAAATCCAATTGCATTTTTCCACCACTGCAGTCCAGCATGCAGACTCAGCACCCTGACTCCTTGGTGCAAGGAGTCCAGAGCAGTCAGCTGTGATGGCAGGGTAATACCCAGAGGGGAAATAGGGCTGTTTGTATGCTATAAGGTGGCCGCTGAATAATTCACCACTGATCTGGTGTCGCATGGCTGCTGATGGAGTGGGCAGGTCTGGAGCTCAGGTGAGCTCAGGTGGACAGGCCTGTCGCATAGCCTCAGATGAGCTCAGGTGGACAGGCCTGTCGCATAGCCTCAGGTGAGCTCAGGTGGACAGGCCTGTCGCATAGCCTCAGGTGAGCTCAGGTGGACAGGCCTTTCGCATAGCCTCAGGTGAGCTCTGGTGGACAGGCCTGTCGCATAGCCTCAGGTGAGCTCGGGTGGACAGGCCTGTCGCATACCCTCAGGTGAGCTCAGGTGGACAGGCCTGTCGCATAGCCTGAGATGAGCTCAGGTGGACAGGCCTGTCGCATAGCCTCAGGTGAGCTCAGGTGGACAGGCCTGTCGCATAGCCTCAGGTGAGCTCAGGTGGACAGGCCTGTCGCATAGCCTCAGGTGAGCCTGTCCTGCAGAGCCCGTGACAGTCAGAGCAGACCAGTCCAGGCCAGGTGAGGCTCAATACAACACGAGTACTCAGAAATAATAAAAGAATGAACAACCACACTCTCCACACTAAGACAACAGCCCCTAGTGTTCCATCACCAACAGCATTCCTAGACCCTCTCTGGTTGAAATATTGCCTCTTTTGGGAGCTCATTACATTTCAGGAGCTGTACTCCAGTGTTTGGCGTTTCTTCTGTTTTCACTGTTACAGCCTTGGTGACAGCTGTGTCACATGTCATAATTAGGGTATACTGTAAAAAAAACGGCTCTGTTGTGTATGTTCTTGGCAGGACAATTTAAAAATGGTGATTTGCAGCAACAAAAAAATGTATCTTCAAAAATTCCCTATAGGCTTTTTTTTTATCAAAAAAACCCTTCAAATTGTAACAGCAAACTCATTTAGGACTTTGAGAAGGACAAAGGAATATTCGATTCCATGTATGGGTCCACACATATAGTCTGTTCCTGTCTATGGACTCATTTAGTCTTCACACTGATTCACCCTGGAACAATAAAAGACTCAGCAGATGATGTAAGCATATTTGTCATTTGTAAAGGTCTGTGTCAGTGTGTGTGTGTGTGTGTGTGTGTGTGTGTGTGTGTGTGTAGGGATTAGAGAAGTGTACTCATTAAGGCACTGAGAGGTCAAAGCTGGAAGGTCAGAAAGTTCACTTGGTCAAACCCAGAGCACAGGCCAAGATGAAGAGAGCGATATGCTTACAGTGAGACAAGAGTTGTACTCGCGCTCTGTGGCTAAACTGGTTTTCTATTACCTCTTAGTAGACATTATTACATGTGTCTGTGAGGTACACCTAGGACAGAAAAACAGCGTAAATGCCTCATTCACCTACTTTTAGAAATGCAATCGTTGTTTCCTGTTCTAAAATGAATGTAAGTACTGTGGACTAAATGTAATGTATGACTGCAATTTATAAATGAAAATAAAAAGAAGTTCCAAAAAAATAAAAAAATAAAATAAAATCAATGTAATGTCAGTGCGTAACGATAATTATCTGAATTCAAAAGTATATTTTGTGTTTGTTAAATCAGCTGTATAGGGTCGGCATGGGGTGGGCATAGGCTACTCTGTGGTCTATATACCCGACATCTATTTCCACAGGACTATTGATGAGGCATGAGGCCTGAAGGTGAGAAATCAGACACATGCCTTGGCATGGTACCAGACACATAAACTACTGTACCTGAGTAACAGACCAAGAGCAAAGTGCTAATTGGAACATTAGAACGAAACCACATTAAATACTTTCCACCGTGGCCAGAAGGTAGGTCTCTGTTCTGCAGAATGGGGAAGGGCAAATTCTACCTACGATCTAAGGAATTACACCTGACACAAAGTCTGCTTTTTGGGCTAAAGCAGCACATAATAGGCCTACGTTTGTTTTCTCTGAATCACTTCATGCTTTGGGACCATCCCATCTCAAATCACCCCAGGCATCACCATGTCTGAATGCACCTGGTAGAACTTTGAGTTTAGACTGATCACAATGCATGCTGGCAAACATATATGCTACAGTTTTAACGTGTTGGCTTCATTTAGTCTACACACTGTTTTAATTCCAAGACTTTGGTGGAGGGGGACTTTTTCCCAGAAGCATAAAGTCCAATAAAAGTCCAATAAAAATGTTTATCAAAGTTTTGGTCTAGAAGGCGAATACTGGGTTACTTAGTTACGAACCAAATTATTGATCAGTATCTTTTGTAACAAAGGTTTGGTCATTAGTCACTGATTTTCTTTCAGCGACGTGCGCTATCTTTTCGATTTGCAAGAATAAGCCCCACCGTTTTAGCACCCAGTCATGGAGAACTTTAACGACTTCTGGTGTAATTTATATTTAATCCTTCATGTAAGTGTTACACTATGCAGTGAGAACACAAAAAGCCCAATGAACCTCAAAAACTGTCCAAGAAACACGCACGGAAATAATGTCATGAAATAATGTCAACATGGAAATACAAGTTTTACCTGTTAGGTAAATGGTTCCTCGCTGAACCTCCATCAGATGAATGAACTGCCTCAGTTTCCAACTTGGTTGGATTCTCTGGATCCATGATCCCCACAGCTTCAGCCGCGAGACTCCCCATGCTGCACGCTGCCGCTCTGCTTCATCGGCATTTAAAGGGACAGAATAGAGTGAACTGACTGAAGCTCTCCGTTTGTAAACAGCTCATCCTCCAAAGAGCCGGGTGCGCCTGGGCGCGGATGGGTTGCGTGCTACCGCCGTGCGCTCTGGCGTAAGCATGTGCGTAGATTATGTTATCAGGGATGAGCACTTGCAGCGTTCATCGCGTTTATCCCCACCAAAACCGACGGAGTTCCCCATGATACTTTAGATGACGACAACGCATTCTCTGGAAGGATTTGCTCATTAGAAAAAATGTACATTTAAGTTATGAAATGATTGGACAGTCCCCTAATTCATATGAGTCCTCTTGTGATGTGCATTGTTTGTTTTGTGGAGCTTGTACAAACTGTGCAAAAATTCAGACAATCCCAGCCCCAACCCTGGGCTTCATAAATGTGTCAGGTTATTTTGCAACATATAATTCAGCTAGGCCTCATTCCTCCGCAGGCATGGGTCAGTAGCGTGGCCAGTCACATAAACACAGGGCAACCACATCAACACAGCTAGTACACGATACATTTTATTATGTATTATTTACATAGAATTTATTATATATAATAAAACAACAAGACAGAGTTCTGTATAATACAATAAGAGCTCTGCAGCATTATAGTATTTCAGAGTGTTGTAGTTATTGAGATAGTTTGAGGTGTTTGTTGTTTTAGGCTGAATATTATTCTGGACAAGACCAAATTGTCATTAAAACATTTTTATGCTATAAAAATAAATTTAAACTCCTTCAAAAATATGTGGACTATGGGTTTAGGATGCCTTTAGTTACACACACTTTTAAATGAAACAGATAGAAACGCTAAAAAGATAAACGCTAAAAGCTGACCTACTAAAATCCTGTGTTGCTGCTATGCTGCAATAATGTCGGTATACAGTTTCAACAGTAAGGTATCAGAGTTTAGTTGCTTGGCAGGGCAAGCAGGGCAGGTGTGTGTTTGTCCAGCAGGGCAGGTGTGTGTTTGTCCAGCAGGGCAGGCGTGTGTTTGCTGTGCACCCCCTGCTACTCGGCAGTGATCCCCAGAACCATGCGGTTCTTGGTCTCAGGAACGTGGAACAACACAAACAGTAAGAGCACCCCAATGCCAAAGACTCCTGTCCCGCTGATAGTGGTGGTGATGGGGAGTGCAGCCGCCTTGAACGATTAATTACAGATGTCACCAGGGAGGGGCGCTGTAGTGCCTGCTGTTCCATTGCACATTCCATTGTACTTTAAGAGATACTATGCAACTTTGAGAGCTCCCCCTACTGTCTCTAAGTAAATGGACACGCTCACAAAAATTAATAGTTTTTCCTTCCCCTTACCCTGTGCACGTGTTTTCAACTCAACTGATCAGAGTAACCAGTGAATATGAAAGTAGTCATGTCCGAATTTAATGTGATCCTGCTTCTGGCGATATTCGAGACTTTGTGAGTCTGACGGTGCTGGGGCAGACACCCAGCTGGTGCAAGCGTGGTATTCTGCCCACAGACAGCAGGGGCATAGCACTGCTTTAAATCCCATGTGCACTGATTAACATATATAACTGCCACATGTGCATTGTTTAACATATATAACTGCCACCTTCATCCCTCCTACAGCCCATATGGCCCCAGAGCAGCATAGGGCAACTCAACATCTGACACCATACTGCACAACTGCCACAATACACAAAAATAAATAAAAAACGATGCTCTGGCATATTCTCAGACCTACAGTGTCACCACAGTGTCACCTCAGTGACAGTGCAGAAATATGAAAGTCATCACCCTTTAAACTACAAAACTACAAAAAATACACATATTTTCCCAATCATGGTTTTTGCTGTCAACACTTACCATGCCAGTGACCGGTCTGAAGGCAAACTGAGATAGATATTAAAAAATGAAAAACAAACAAATGAAAAACTAAAACATTTCATGTGTGTAAGTATTAAACCTCTGCGTAATAACAGAGAACCCTACTGGTGCAGTATCAGCCATGTCCTTTACAATAGGACAGTGCACGCTCTTATGTCCTTTACAATAGGACAGTGCACACTCTTATGTCCTTTACAATAGGACAGTGCACACTCTTATGTCTTTTAGAATAGGACAGGGCACACTTTGCCTGTAGTATCAGCCATATGTCCTTTAGAATAGGACAGTGCCACTCTTATGTCCTTTAGAATAGGACAGTGCACGCTCTGCATATTATTCTGCAGTGTTTCCCCTTATTCTTCAGTGTAAAAATGATACTGATCATCCCAACGGATGGCATAACAGTCCTGGGTCCAAGTATGTAGATTGTTGGAGTCTTTTTCTGACTGAAGAGTTTAAATGACCGTGTCTGTCTGTGTGTGCGTGGGTGTGGACGTGCATGTGTGTGTGTGTGTGTGTGTGAGAGAGAGAGATATACGTGTGTGTGTGTGTGTGAGAGAGAGAGAGAGAGAGAGAGGGAGAGAGAGAGAGAGAGAAATCTGACTTGCACTGTTATTACAGCTGAAGCTGCATGTTACTGTATGGGTGTATGATTCTATGGAGGTGTGTGTGTTTGCGAAAGAGAGTATTGCTAATATGCAAACAGTTTGACTAGTGTGTTTGACCAAATCGCCACAACTTTGTTTGTGTTTGTGTGTGGTGTGTGTGTGTGTTTGTGTGCTTGAGTGTGTGCTTGAGCGTGTGTTAGTGTGAGAGAGAGACAGAGAAATAGATAGAGAGAGAGAGAAAGAGAGATAGAGATAGATAAGACAGAGAGAGAGAGAGAGAGAGAGAGAGAACTGAGGGTACTGAGTTTAGCCGAATGAGATCAAAGGACAGTGTGTGCGTGTGTGTGCGCATTGGTGGGTGTACTCGATTTGTTTTTAAGGGTGTGTGTGTGTGTGTGTGTATGTTAGAGAGGCAAAGACTGTGTGTTTGTGTGTGAGTGAGCCCGACCTGAAGGTATAGTGTAAGTGTGAGCAGGGCCAGGCTTTTGTGTGTGTGTGAGTGTGTGAGTGTGTCTGTGATTAGGGATGTGAGGTGTCAAGATGGCTGTGCCAACATAAAAGTAATCTTCACTTATAGCATTAGCCTCAGCGCATCCATCGATCCACAGCTCTCAGGGGTTGGAGGTTACTAGAAATCGACTTATTTACTACTTTACCGACAGTGCCACACTGCATTTCCCAGAAAATTGATGTCTGAATGAAATAAATGAGATAATTGTATTATGCCTCACTAAATGTGTTGACATCAATATAACTAGCGAACCCAAACCTTTTTTTTTTAACAAAAATTATATTCAGTGGCTCGTCCTGGCTTTGATGGAAAGGCTGCCACAAAAAGGCTTTTTGCCCCTAGCTAGCCAACTCTTTTGCTATGCAAGCACCACAGCAGGTCAGTCAATTTGCTACTAGGATGTTTTCAGTGTATTAGCTGATGTATTTTATGAAGTTATTCTATTATTTAAGAAGCTCTTTCTTCTTTCTTCTGAAGTCCTCTGCCGAGCAGCTACCTGTTGCAGCTGTGGTCTAGTGGTTAGGGAGTTAGATCACAGAGTTGTTGGTTCAAATTCCACCCTATCCCATCCATGGCTGAAATGCCCTTGACCTATAACTGAAACCCTGTAAAGTAACTGTAAGTTGTTCTGGACAAGAGTGTCAGCCTAATGTAATTGTAATTAACTGGATCAATGAAAAGACCCATATATTCACTGTTGTTCCTTGAAAGACAGTTTACTCACTTAGTTCCCATTCCTCCTCAAAAGCTCTTATTCACATACTCACAGTGGATGGCAAGTTCAGCACAGAGATGTGAAAACTATACTAGAAAGTGTCACCTCATCAATTGGAATAAAATCATGGAAAATCATTTTAGTAATGTGTTCATCCTGACACTTTCCCATCTCCTGCCCCACACGGGGCTGAAGATCAGGTCAGGAGCCTGTTATCCAGTACATCTTCTCTTCCTCGAGCTCTCAGAGTGAAACGCCAAATGCCCAACGATGCCGTACGCTCAGCTTTCGTTGTTCATGGCCATCTTGTGCCCAGTTGGAGAAATCAGAATATTAAAGGTGTGAAAAGAAAACATGAAAAGATGTTACGGATATGAAACTTTTATGTTTTTATCTGGAAGTCCAAGGTATATCTGCGAGTTGGAACACCAGTTGTTTTGAAGCATGTGTGTGTGTGTGTTTGTTCGATTATTTGTTTGTTGTTTGGGTTATGCAGTAACCCTGTGCAATAATCATGTATTTTGTGTGTCTGTGTGTGGAAACAGCAAAACTGTGACCCACTGCACCATTAAAATTGGCCAAACTGACCTGTGAAGACCACAGGTGCTATACATTTCAATAACACACACATCATTTACAGTTTTTTTTTACAATTGCTTAAACTTCATTTAAAAAACTAGGCCCATTTTGTCAAAACACTACACACAGTTAGGACAACTATACACCAAATGAACAGAACACCGCAGATCTATTGCAAAATGTTATTCTTCTCTCAAAACTATGCACTTATTTGTAAAAATGCTATTTTGTTGCCAAATTGCACACACGATTCATATGATCTGTTTGTGTTTGAGTGAGTTACACACAATGGTAATCATTCCTAAACACTTCTGTAACATTCTGACTTTTCTAATGACACAATCTGAGTTTAATTTTTTTCAGAAATATTGACAAATGACACGAATACATTCACGAAACACAACACACGACTAATACTAAATCAATTTCAACTGATAAAAAATTGTACTTGCAATGCAAACTCAGACAGTGTGGTCAAGTGTTTGATTGTGTATAGTTGCATATTGAAAATTGAAACACAACCATTTCTACAAAGAACAATGTATGTAGTAAACATCATAAAAACACTGTAAAAAAAGCTAGTAGGCATCATCTCTTTTCATTTTCAAGGGATGTCTCAACCTACTGTTTTCAAGGCAGTCAACCAATGTTATATTTGCATGTGATAAATTTAGTCCTCATCTTTTTTGTTCATGCTCTGCTCCACATGTACCTTACAGTAACAGTATTTACCTCTTTCTCTTGCTACCCCTCTTCCTCTTCAAGCTCACCGTCCCCCTTTCTCTCCCTTATGCTACAACACTGCTTTACATTTCTATTCAAGTCTGGGTAGCTCCCCTATTTTACAGTGTTTAAGCCTGATTGCTGAGTTTGGCATTTTGGCCCTTAGTGTTCTGGCACCTGACGATTGTGTTTAACCAGTTGGCTGCAAGGTTGTGGTCAGTTGATAGCTAGTGTTTAGAAATTGAAAGAATGTGACATTACAATATAATCACGTGTGTAAGGC
>CM050209.1:32537500-32542500 GCA_027475355.1 Coilia nasus | reverse complement strand
ACCTGTCTTAAGTGCTCATTACGATCAGCTGATTTAGAGCTGGTTGGATCAAATTTGTGGCAGGGTTTTTACTTTCTGAGCTCGGGACTGACACCTCTGCTCCCCACCCCCCATGCCCTTGCAGTGGCAGTGCAACAGCCTTTGGGGGGTCAGTCATGTGATTGTTCACACACATCTGATAGGTGTGGAAATAAGTAGTAGAGTTACTTTATTGGCTCAAGCAGTGCAGTCCATTATGCTCAGCTCCTTCTGACTGTCGTTGAACAGCTGTATGGCCCTGGGGACAAAGGACAGCCGCAGCCTGTCTGTCTTGCAGGAGAGGGACTGGAGTCTGTAGCTGATCAAACTCCTCTGATTGATGAAGGTGGTGTGCAGGTGGTGGCAGTCTGTGCCCAATATAGAGTGCAGCCTGCTCGGGGTCCTCCTCTTGGCTTCATGCCCACCACAGACCCTGCCTTCCTCACCAGCCTGTCCAGACGTCCAGTGTGTCTCTTCCTCATGCTCCTAAGGTGTCCTTTGTGCCCATCTCTCTCCTGAGTGCCCTAACTATGCCCTTCTTAGGTTTTCTGAGTCATTTTGTGTTGGGTGTTCACCCCCACATATCTCCCAGTTTTAACAGTGCTAATTAATAATTGCCTTTGTTTTGTAATACTCTGTTGTGACCCTCAGCAGCCCAGTTAAATACATTTAAGCACCAACATGTCTCCCCTCAGAGCTTTACTTCCCAAATACAAAGCAAAAATAGTCTTGCCACCTGTCCCTGACTTACCTGATTGTCCCGGTTTTTAATGGTCTGCCCCAGAAAAAAAATATTCTCCCGGGACACTGACACCCAGGTCATTGCTTATGAGCAAAAAGGTTGATTGGGTTGCCGAAATGTCCCGTTTTTTTTCGTCAGACACAGGTGGCAACCCTAAGCACAAATGAGAGATCAGCAACTTGATTTATAAAAAGAAACATTCCCTTCACAAACAGGTTTATTAGCAAACCCATTATCCACTCACTTCATCCTGACAACTTGTGAGGGTTTGTGTTCTTGGCTTCCCTTTCTACACCTTGTCCTGAGACAGACACAGGAGTCCTCGTAGTCTTTGAAACCTAACCCGACTCCTAAGCTCGTCACTGGGCACACAGCTTCCCTCCTCCCTCGTAGTGTGCTCTGCTGAGGTGACACAAAACCCTTCCCTCCATGAAATATGCAAGACTTGCACTGATCATATTCCTTTATCTTATAGGTAAGAGCAGTGTTGCTCCAGGGCCGTTCCCTAAACCTGCTTCATACCTCATTGAAGTAAAATAATAGTCTGCCTGTGCTTTGGGATCTTTCCAAGCAGCATCTGATCTGATCTGATGGTTGATCTGTGGCCCTCTGCTGCAACTTCTACCTCTCTCTTGTGGTCACGCGGCTGTTTTAGTTCTGTGGGAGCTGGGAGGGAATTAAGAGGGAATTAAGAACACTGTTTAGCGCTTTAAGCCATGTGCTTCCCTTAGGCTACTATTCATCTATAAAATTGTGCACAGAGAAACAGCTCACAGTAGTGACCTTGTCGTCACTGTGGCTTCTAAATAAAAAAGCAAATAATAACAACGGACTCAGACAAAAACATTTATTAAAACCTACAATTTGAAAAACACTTTGCGAACAACAGTCACAGACAGTACAAGTACATTCACTGGAAGGATTTATGACCAGGTAAACATGGCACTCTTCTCAATGTGTTTCTTCAGTACAGCGGACGTTCAGATTACAAAAGAAAGAAAAACACCTTTATTTTTACACTTAAAAGCAGCTATACTTCTGGAGGGTCACCTGACTGGCGTCTGGGGCTTAGAGAAATGGCACCGGATATTTCACATAAGAGTACACACAGCACAAGCAGCTGCACAGGACATTCAATCTGCCAGGAGGCCACAATTCTTCAGTGGATAGAAGGAGGTCCTTACTACCAGTAGAAAATGCATCTACCTAAATAAGGAGGTATTTTAAAAAACACATCTGTCAGTGTGAGTAAAAAACATTATTTTACCTATTGTTTACATAGAAATGTATAAATTATAGCAGTGTAAAAGAGAACGTTTGTCTCGCAAAGTCTACTCTTAGCAGAGGCGCGGACAGACAGATGAGCATTGCAGATGATTACCTCTAATGCGCTTTCTGGAACGGTACAAATGCCACCTACTCATCATCCAGCTCTATGCTCTATGCGTGCATTACAGCGATGGGGGTTGGCAAGGCTTTGCACTGAACAAAGAGCTTTTCCTCCTTAAAGCTTTAACAATGGGTGGATGTAAGAACGCAAGACATTTTAAATGACATATAATCATTAGTGGAACCATCTGTGCTGGAATGCTGTCTGTGGTCCCGTTTCTGTCCCAAACACACACACACACACACACACACACACACACACACACACACACATAGTGTAGCACCTCAGCTTCCCTCATCAGAGGCCCAATGAAGCCTTCAGGAGAGAGGCCATGTCATCTGAAATGTTCTCCTCATCGCCTAGAAACAGAAGGAATCATGAACAAATATAAATCAGATCTGCAGTTGACACATCACACACACACACACACACGCACAATGTTATTTAATCCTTTCCTTTACACCTGAACCTGCCAAAGGTCTAAGCTTAACAAATGGGGTGCTGGTATTTGTCTAAGATCAGAAAAAGAAACTTACATTTATTAGTTTTTATATGAACAGCTTCCAAAACAAAAAATACATGCCTATGTAAAGGCTTATGTATGCTCCTGGGCATCTAGCTTTAATAATAAGCCACTGGAGAACCAGGAAGTCAACGGAGATGTGCTGACATTAGCCTGTTCTACCCATAAGCCACTGGGGCAGCAGGAAGTGATAGAGGTGTGCTAGCGTTACCCTGTTCTACCCATAAGCCACTGGGGCAGCAGGAAGTGATGGAGGGGTGCGAGCATTACCCTGTTCTACCCATAAGCCACTGGGGCAGCAGGAAGTGACAGAGGTGTGCTAGCGTTACCCTGTTCCACCCATAAGCCACTGCGGCAGCAGGAAGTGGTAGAGGTGTGCTAGTGTTACCCTGTTCTACCCATAAGCTACTGGGGCAGCAGGAAGTGACAGAGGTGTGTAGCGTTACCCTGTTCTACCCATAAGCTACTGGGGCAGCAGGAAGTGACAGAGGTGTGTAGCGTTACCCTGTTCTACCCATAAGCCACTGGGGCAGCAGGAAGTGACAGAGGTGTGTAGCGTTACCCTGTTCTACCCATAAGCCACTGGGGCAGCTGGAAGTGACAGAGGTGTGTAGCGTTACCCTGTTCTACCCATAAGCCACTGGGGCAGCAGGAAGTGCCCGAGGTGTTTAGCGTTACCCTGTTCGCAGGCCGTCATGTCCTGCTCCAGCTTGAGCTTCTTCTGCCCGATGCGCAGCATGCCGTCCTCTATGGTGTCCTTGCTGATCAGTCTGATCACCCTCACCGTCCTGCAGACCCAAAATACACATTACACACACACACACATACATACACACACACACAAATACCGTATTTTAGCTCCTCTAGCATATAGCTTCACTTTGGCCCCTGAGCTGATATATCACACACGCCTCTCTCACATCTCAGGTGTGCATAAACACACACACACACAATTACAATCTGCCCCTCCCACACACACACACACATAAGCATCTATTCATGCACACACAGCGCAAGACACACACTCTGACCTGGTCTGTCCCAGGCGATGGCAGCGATCCTCGGCCTGCTTGTCGTTGTAGGGGTTGCAGTCGATGTCGTGCAGGATGACCACGTTGGCGGAGGTCAGGTTGATGCCCAGACCCCCGGCCTTGGTGGACAGCAGGAACACGAAGATGTCCTGGTCCGTGTTGAACTCATCGATCAGGCCAATCCTGGGGCAGAGAGAGAGAGAGGGAGAAAGAGAGAGAGAATATCAGAAGCAGAGACAGAATGAGAGAAGTGTAGAGAGAGAGAGGGAGAGAGAGAGAGAGAGAGAGAGAGAGAGAGAGAATATGACAAGCAGAGATGAAATGAGAGAAGTATATAGAGAGAGAGAGAGAGGGAGAGGGAGAGGGACAGAGAGAGAGGGAGAGAGAGAGAGAGAATATAAGATGCAGAGACGAAATGAGAGAAGTATATATAGAGAGAGAGAGAGAGAGGGAGAGGGACAGAGAGAGAGAGGGAGAGAGAGAATATAAGAAGCAGAGACAGAATGAGAGAAGTATAGAGAGACAGAGGGAGAGTGTGAGAGAGAGAGTGAGAGAGGGGGGGTGGGGGTGGGGGGGGGGGGGGTGGGGGAGAAAGACAGTGAGGACCAAAAAGGAGGGGTCAGAAATGCAGGTTCTACCGCAGGCCGACTTTGCCAACCAAAAGTAGAGATTCAAAACATCTGAAGCCAACTTGTACAGTCTGAGTCTTTGAGCAGATAAAGACAAAACGCCACTTGTGTGGTGTGGAGCCCAGATGACGTGCTAGAGTTTAAAGTCAAATAAAGAGTCAATGCCAAAGCAATTCAGGAAGAAGAGCCTTTCCTGAAGATGTGATTTGTTGATGTTTTCTCCTTTATGGCATAAATAGCTAAGTGTGTGTGTTGCACACCTGTCGGCCATAAATAGCTAAGTGTGTGTGTTGCACACCTGTCGGCCATAAATAGCTAAGTGTGTGTGTTGCACACCTGTCGGCCATAAATAGCTAAGTGTGTGTGTTGCACACCTGTCAACCATAAATAGCTAAGTGTGTGTGTTGCACACCTGTCGGCCATAAATAGCTAAGTGTGTGTTGTCTACCTGTCGGCCATAAATAGCTAAGTGTGTGTTGTCTACCTGTCGGCCATAAGTAGCTAAGTGTGTGTGTGTCGCACACCTGTCAACCATAAATAGCTAAGTGTGTGTGTGTCGCACACCTGTCAACCATAAATAGCTAAGTGTGTGTGTTGCACACCTGTCGGCCATAAGTAGCTAAGTGTGTGTGTTGCACACCTGTCGGCCATAAGTAGATAAGTGTGT
>CM050209.1:32525000-32532500 GCA_027475355.1 Coilia nasus | reverse complement strand
AAATAAAAATGAATAGATTTTTCCCTCCTGTTACTTTTAAATAGGTCACACAATGTTTCAATAATTATCGATATCGACCGATATGAAACACTTATATCGTGATACAGATTTCAGCCATATCGCCCAGCCCTAGGCTGTAGAGGGGTATACTGTAGATGGGGCTGTGGAGGGGTATACTGTAGATGGGGCTGTGGAGGGTTATACTGTAGATGGGGCTGTAGAGGGGTATACTGTAGATGGGGCTGTAGAGGGGTACAGATGGGGCTGTAGAGGGGTACAGATGGGGCTGTAGAGGGGTATACTGTAGATGGGGCTGTAGAGGGGTACAGATGGGGCTGTAGAGGGGTACAGATGGGGCTGTAGAGGGGTACAGATGGGGCTGTAGAGGGGTACAGATGGGGCTGTAGAGGGGTATACTGTAGATGGGGCTGTAGAGGGGTATACTTTAGATGGGGCTGTAGAGGGGTACAGATGGGGCTGTGGAGGGGTATACTTTAGATGGGGCTGTAGAGGGGTACAGATGGGGCTGTGGAGGGGTATACTTTAGATGGGGCTGTAGAGGGGTACAGATGGGGCTGTGGAGGGGTATACTTTAGATGGGGCTGTAGAGGGGTACAGATGGGGCTGTAGAGGGGTACAGATGGGGCTGTAGAGGGGTATACTGTAGATGGGGCTGTAGAGGGGTATACTGTAGATGGAGCTGTGGAGGGGTACAGATGGGGCGGAGGAGCCCTGCTCCAGACATGTGTTTCACATACACAGCACACCCAAAAAAAGGCAGGAAGAACTGTGTGTGTGTGTGTGTGTGTGTGTGTGTGTGCATGTGTGTGTTTGTGTATATGTGTGTGTATCCGTATGTGTGTGTGTGGGTGTGTGTATGGCAGGAATAACTCTGGATTTCAGCATTAATCTAGATGGAATGAGATGGAGATGCACAGAGTCATATCTTAATCTGCCTCAGATGTAAAACTTTGAGCTATCTAAATGCAAACCACTTAGTAGTAAAAAAGTAAAATATCTAAAATATCAGTATCAGTACTGGTATCATCCAAATTTAATCCTGAATACATATCGGCCCAAAATGTCTCAATCAGACCATTCCTAATGAGAAAAGGGGACTAGAGCAGTTTAAGGACACCAGAACTCAGACTACAAAAGGGGACTAGAGTAGTTTAAGGATGCAGGACCAGACTACAAAAGGGGACTAGAGCAGTTTAAGGACACCAGAACTCAGACTACAAAAGGGGACTAGAGTAGTTTAAGGATGCAGGACCAGACTACAAAAGGGGACTAGAGTAGTTTAAGGATGCAGGACCAGACTACAAAAGGGGACTAGAGCAGTTTAAGGACACCAGAACTCAGACTACAAAAGGGGACTAGAGTAGTTTAAGGATGCAGGACCAGACTACAAAAGGGGACTAGAGTAGTTTAAGGAGACCAGAACTCAGACTACAAAAAAGGACTAGAGCAGTTTAAGGAGACCAGAACTCAGACTACAAAAGGGGACTAGAGCAGTTTAAGGAGACCAGAACTCAGACTACAAAAGGGGACTAGAGCAGTTTAAGGAGACCAGAACTCAGACTACAAAAGGGGACTAGAGTAGTTTAAGGATGCAGAACTCAGACTACAAAAGGGGACTAGAGTAGTTTAAGGATGCGGGACCAGACTACAAAAGGGGACTAGAGTAGTTTAAGGAGACCAGAACTCAGACTACAAAAGGGGACTAGAGTAGTTTAAGGATGCAGAACTCAGACTACAAAACGGGACTAGAGTAGTTTAAGGATGCAGGACCAGACTACAAAAGGGGACTAGAGTAGTTTAAGCAGACCAGAACTCAGACTACAAAAGGGGACTAGAGTAGTTTAAGGATGCAGAACTCAGACTACAAAAGGGGACTAGAGTAGTTTAAGGATGCAGGACCAGAACTCATACAAAAGGGGACTAGAGTAGTTTAAGCAGACCAGAACTCAGACTACAAAAGGGGACTAGAGTAGTTTAAGATGCAGGACCAGACTACAAAAGGGGACTAGAGTAGTTTAAGATGCAGGACCAGACTACAAAAGGGGACTAGAGTAGTTTAAGATGCAGGACCAGACTACAAAAGGGGACTAGAGTAGTTTAAGGATGCAGAACTCAGACTACAAAAGGGGACTAGAGTAGTTTAAGATGCAGGACCAGACTACAAAAGGGGACTAGAGTAGTTTAAGGATGCAGAACTCAGACTACAAAAGGGGACTAGAGTAGTTTAAGATGCAGGACCAGACTACAAAAGGGGACTAGAGTAGTTTAAGATGCAGGACCAGACTACAAAAGGGGACTAGAGTAGTTTAAGGATGCAGAACTCAGACTACAAAAGGGGACTAGAGTAGTTTAAGATGCAGGACCAGACTACAAAAGGGGACTAGAGTAGTTTAAGGATGCAGGACCAGACTACAAAAGGGGACTAGAGTAGTTTAAGGATGCAGAAGCAGAAGCCCAGACTACAGGGAAGCCAGCCTGGATAAGCGCTCCAAGAGGATGTGTTTCTCTACCCTGCACAGATGTGTCTATTTGGCATGAACACACACCGACAGACTCAACAAAAGCTCACATTCCAAGTCCAAACCAGACAATACACACACACACACACACATATATATATATCTACTTGCTCACACAGACACACACCCACCCATACACAGCAAACACACACACCCACGTACACACATTCACACACACCAGCACTGAATGAAAATGAAGGTGCAGCTGTGCTGTTCCCAGCAGACACCTCTAGGGGGCGATATCACAGAGCATTTGGGTGATTATGTCATCTGCTTCTGTTTCTCGTCTGATGCCATCTGTCTATCAGTGCCAAACATCATAGGAATCATAATGGAACAGGTGCCACCCCTGCCCACACACACACACACACTCACACAGACACACACACACATACACTCCTTGTGGCACATCGGCACTAACTGCATCTGCTGGGCTGCCCAATGGGAGAGCTGATGGCAGTGGTATCCACGGCAACTGCATACATACTGCATACATTAACCCCCCCCCGCACAACCCGTTCGCAATCGCTTTATGTTTCTACCCAACTATTTCTGTTTTATGGCCTCTCATTCCCTTTAGTGTGCGTGTGTGTGTTTTTCGTGTGTGTATGTGTGTGTTTTTCCGTGTGTGTGTTTGTGTGTGTGTGTATGTTTTTTTGTGTGTGTTTTTTCGTGTGTTTTTTGTGTGTGTGTGTTTTTTTGTGTGTGTGTGTGTTTTTTTTTCCCAGTGTGTGTCTGTGTGTGTATGTTTTTTCGTGTGTGTGTGTATGTTTTTGTGTGTGTGTGTTTGTGTGTGTATGTTTTTTCGTGTGTGTGTTTGTGTGTGTGTGTGTGTGTGTTTTTTTCGTGTGTGTGTTTGTGTGTGTGTGTGTGTGTTTTTTTTCGTGTGTGTGTTTGTGTGTGTGTGTGTGTTTGTGTGTGTGTGTGTTTGTGTGTGTGTGTGTGTTTGTGTGTGTTTGTGTGTGTGTGTTTTTTCGTGTGTGTGTTTGTGTGTGTGTGTGTGTGTGTGTTTTTTCGTGTGTGTGTTTGTGTGTGTGTGTGTGTGTGTGTTTTTTCGTGTGTGTGTGTGTGTGTGTGTGTGTGTGTGTGTGTGTTTGTGTGTGTGTGTGTGTGTGTGTGTGTTTGTGTGTGTGTGTGTGTGTGTGTGTGTTGGTGTGTGTGTGTGTGTGTACTGGGCATCTGCTGGCTTTTATGCATCTTCATCTGGTGCACTGATTAGATGCTGAGTGTTCACAGGCGTCTGCTTCACAATGCACTTTAGAGAGAAGTAGCACACTACGTGTGTGTGTGTATGTGTGAGTGTGTGAGGGTGTGTGTGTGTGTGTATGTGTGAGTGTTTTTTTCGTGTGTGTGTGTGTGTATGTGTGTGTGTGAGACTCATGTTGAGCATAAGTGAGCTCATGGTGCTGAGCCTGTCTGAGGTGTGTGTGTGTGTGTGTGTGTGTGTGTGTGTGTGTGTGTGTGTGTGTGTGTGAGACTCACATTGAGTATTAGTGTGCTCATGGTGCTGAGCCTGTCTGAGGTGTGTGTGTGTGTGTGTGTGTGTGTGTGTGTGTGTGTGTGTGTGTGTGTGTGAGACTCACATTGAGTATTAGTGTGCTCATGGTGCTGAGCCTGTCAGAGGTGTGTGTGTATGTGTGTGTGTGTGTGTGTGTGTGTGTGTGTGTGTGTGTGTGTGTGTGAGACTCACATTGAGTATTAGTGTGCTCATGGTGCTGAGCCTGTCTGAGGTGTAGTAGTGGCGGTGTAGAAGGGGGTGGTTGGCCATCTTCCGAAGCTGCATCATCGCATTGGTCAGCTCTCGCTCTACACACACACACAAACACACACGTTAGTCCCACAGAAACACACACATGTATGCAGAACCCCCCAGCAAACACACACATGCATGGAAATGCAACGCAAAGCCCATCTCTCCACAAATCCACACATGCACACACCTACATTTGAATGTAAACACACACACACACATACAGACACACACACACACACACACACACAACAGACTTCTTCTCCCCTAAACACACTGTTACAGAAACAGCCTTTAATGTGGAGTTTGATTTTCATAGCGTAACAGCAGAAAATAGACCTGCACCCCTACCCCCATCCCCACCTCTCATAGTGTCATAGTGTAACAGCAGAGGAAAGGCTTCCCCAGAGACCTGCACCCCGCATCCCTAACGCCGCCGCCACCCCCCCGCCCCCCTACCCCCACCTCTCATAGGCTTCCCCAGAGACCTGCACCCCCACTCCCATCCCTACCCCCATCCCCCGCCCACACCCCACCTGCATACCCTCCCAAACCCCCTACCCCCACCTCTCATAGGCTTCCCCAGAGACCTGCACCCCCACTGCCACCCTACCCCCATCCCTAACACCCCCCCCCCCCCCCCCACCCCCCCCACCCCCCTAGTGTCATAGTGTAACAGCAGAGGAAAGGCTTCCCCAGAGACCTGCACCCCGCATCCCTAACGCCGCCGCCGCCCCCCCACCCCCCACCCACACCCCACCTGCACACCCTCCAAACCCCTACCACCACCTCTCATAGGCTTCCCCAGAGACCTGCACCCCCACTGCCACCCCTAACGCCACCGCACCCCCCCCCCCCCCCACCTGCACACCCTCCCAACCCCCTACCCCCACCTCTCATAGGCTTCCCCAGAGACCTGCACCCCCACTGCCACCCCTAACGCCGCCGCCGCCCCCCCACCCCCCACCCACACCCCACCTGCACACCCTCCAAACCCCTACCCCCACCTCTCATAGGCTTCCCCAGAGACCTGCACCCCCACTGCCACCCCTAACGCCACCTCCACCCCCCACTCCCATAAAAGTGAAATTAGTTGAGATGGCTTTTCTGCGGGAGGCCAGCACTCATCAATGTGACACATTTTACGAGCGGAGGGGAGGTTTCTGGAGAGGCCCGCAGGGACGGTGCCACACACACACACACAGACACACACACACACACACACACACACACACACACACACACCAAGTCATTGGAGAGCTGCCATCCTGTGCTGGTGGGGAAATAACGCAGCTGATGCAATAAGACTAGCACACACAAGATGGTGGGGCTGTCCTGCACAACTGCACACACACACACACACACACACACACACACACACACACACACACACACACACACACAGCCCTAGTAACAGACGTGTTCCCCGTGAGCACACACACACACACACTGCCCTAGTAACAGCTGTGTTCCCCGTGAGCACACAAACACACACATAGACACAAACACACACACACACACACTGCCCTAGTAACAGACGTGTTCCCCGTGAGCACACACACACACACACACATAGACACAAACACACACACACACACACACACACACACACACACTGCCCCTAGTAACAGCCGTGTTCCCCGTGAGCACACACACACACACATAGACACAAACACACACACACACACTGCCCTAGTAATAACTCTCTCCGCTGGTGACCACCCCACACTCACTCTCTCCGCCGGTGATCCCCCCCCCCCCCCCCCCCCCCACTCACTCTCTCCGCTGGTGACCCCCCTACACTCAGTCTCTCCGCTGGTGACCCCCCCCCCGCACACTCACTCTCTCCGCTGGTGACTCCCTTGAGCTTGCTGAAGAGGGCGCTGTAGAGCTGCTGCTGCTTGCTGCTCATGGGGCAGAACTCCACACACTCCTCCTTCGCCGGCAGCTGCTTCAGGACCTGTCCCCGTCAAGACACACACACACACACACAGAAACACACACACACACACGCACACAGCACCATGACCATAAGCACTGCCACTCAAACATTACGTGCCAGCAATAATGCACTTGCTAAGTGGCAAATCACACACACACACGCGCACACACACACATACACACCTTCTACTTCCCCAGCTTGTGCCATATCTATTAGGGGAACTGCATTAGTCTGCAGACAAATCTTTCAAGTATGCCGCGGCCCACTCAGCTATTTAAGGGCCCCACTTCAGAGGTATTTTATAGAACACGTATACACTGATTCTCAAAAAGGGACTCAGTGTTCTTAGAACACGTATACACTGATTCTCCAAAGGAACACTCAGTGTTCTTAGAACACGTTTACTGTACACTGATTCTCCAAAGGAACACACAGGTATTTAAGGGCCCCACTTCAGGGTATTTAATAGAACACATTTACACTGTTTCTCCAAAGGAGAAAAAAGTTGTTCTTAGGAGTTGACGTTTACGTCCTTTCTCTGAGAGGGGAAACAGTGACCATGACACGCTGACCCTTGTTTGACCTCACTACACACATTCGTAAACACAAAACAGCCAACTCTTCTACAAGGCAAGGCAACACACACACACACACACACACACACAGGTGGGTTGCCCTCCGCCTGCTGTGTCCTTCCCAGAGCCAGCAGGGATTCAACACTAAAACTTAAAAACAGCTGATGGTGGCTCAACTCGCCCCCGACAAGGTGCCCGCCGAGCAGTCACAAGGCCGACGCCTTATTTAGAATAAACATATAGAGTCACAACACAGACCACTCATTTAAAATAAACATATAGAGTCACAACACAGACCACTCATTTAAAATAAACATATAGAGTCACAACACAGACCACTCATTTAAAATAAACATATAGAGTCACAACACTGTGCCTTATTTAAAATAAACATATAGAGTCACAAAATAATCACTCATTTAAAATAAACATATATAGCCCCAAGACTGATCACTCATTTAAAATAAACATATATATGGTACCATGACTAATCAGTCATTAAAAAAGCATATATTACCAAGACTGATCCCTCATTTAAGGCTATTATGAGCGTGCACAAAGTAATAAATCAGTATACCTGAGAGAGAAAGAGAGTGTGTTTTAGGTTTAAGACTTGTTCTGATGCTGTGGTGGCTGAGGAGTGTGTTTAACAAGTTTAAGACTTGTTCTGATGCTGTGGTGGCTGAGGTGTGT
>CM050209.1:32477500-32520000 GCA_027475355.1 Coilia nasus | reverse complement strand
CTGTGTCTGGTGCCTCTCACATCCTCCCCTGAATGCAGACCCCCAGGGGTACCTGTGAGACTACACTCCTCCCCATGTAAGTACATACACACACACACACACACACACACACACACACACACACACACGTGCACGCGCACTGCAATGACCACCAAACACACACTCTCAGATCAATGAAAATGACTATCACTGAATGTCAGATTGTTCCAAAAAATAAAAGCACACAAACATGCAAAAAACATGGATTAAAAAAAGTTTTTTTTTATTATTATTATTATTTAGCTTTGGTGGGAATGTATACATTTGGACAGATGCAAAGCCTCTGATATAAATGTAAATGAAAAAGCATAGACACCCTTCCTAAATCGGTTCTATAATCAGCCTTCTCTCAAGGTGAGCAGAGTAATGGGGGGGGGGGGCTTTCTAGGACTGGACAGCCTTCCCTCAAGGTGAGCAGAGTAATGGGGGGGTACTCTGACCGTGGGGGTGTCCAGAATGCCTCCTTACAGAGATGGTGGAGAGGCGTATAAGTGCAGATAAATCTATTTCTCCAAGGTGTACCCGCTGCAGAGGCTGAGGACTAACACAGGACACTACCCTGTGATACCCGTAGGTGGCTATGGGTCTTATGGCATGCTTGCACACTCACGTGGTGACGATGATGTTGTAGTCTATGGCGTTGTTGAGGATCTCGTATTTGGTGAAGCGGCGCTCCTCAGCCGTGCCTGCAGGGGGCAGTGCAGTTTGAGAGTGAGTTAGCGCCATTACTTGTGGTCACAGGATAAGACTGACAAGAAAGGCAGCGTGCGTGTGTCTGATGGAGGAGCGATCTTACCATGGTAAACGAGCACTACAAGGCTGGGGCACCACAGGTGGAGCTCACGGACCCAGTTATCTGCACACAGATTAGCACAGAGCACAGGTTAATATGGAGTACAGATTAGCACAGAGCACAGATTAGAACAGATTAGCAGAGAGCACAGGTTAATATGGAGTACAGATTAGCACAGAGCAGATTATCAGAGAGCACAGGTTAGCACAGAGTATAGATTAGCACAGAGTACAGCTTAGCACAGAGCACAGGTTAATACAGAGTACAGATTAATAATACAGTACAGATTAGCACAGAGTATGGATTAGCAGAGAGCACAGATTAGCACAGAGCACAGATTATCAGAGAGCACAGGTTAGCACAGAGTATAGATTATCACAGAGTACAGGTTAATACAGAGTACAGATTAGCACAGAGTATGGATTATGACGAAGCAACACAGTACAGATTAACACAGAATACAAATCAACACAGAGCACGCCTGTGGTGTCATGTTTTACTGTACCGTTTATCGCCCAAAACCAGAAGAAAGCAGGCAATATACGATTAGCAATATATTATGCTTCACACACACTACATCAGCCACAGGGGCGTAGAGGTGCAGCATGAGGAGGCAGGTAATGGCTACTAATCAACTAATCAATCAATCAATAACCTGACCAATCACAAGTTAAAACTGATCAATTGCTGTGTACAGGGAGCCTTTCGTAGGATGCTTCTGAATATGTCTGGCTTACAGCTCTGCTGAAAAGAGGATGCTACTTTCAGTAAACCAATAGAAAAGCAGCTTACCCAGGGGTAAACCAATAGAAAAGTAGCTCACCCAGGGTGGAGGCGGGCACTATGAGGAGGTGTGGCCCGCGGTTCCCGTCCTGGTACAGGCTGGCCAGGAAGGAGATGGCCTGGATGGTCTTGCCCAGACCCTGTGGGCACAGCAGCACAGGAGGCAGGACAGGTACACAGGTGAGCTCAAATACAGCACAGGCAGCATGGCTACACACCTGCACAGGTGAGCATAAATACAGCACAGGCAGCATGGCTACACACCTGCACAGGTGAGCTCAAATACAGCACAGGCAGCATGGCTACACACCTGTACACACCCTTAAATACAGCACAGGCAGCATGGCTACACACCTGCACAGGTGAGCTCAAATACAGCACAGGCAGCATGGCTACACACCTGCACAGGTGAGCATAAATACAGCACAGGCAGCATGGCTACACACCTGCACAGGTGAGCTCAAATACAGCACAGGCAGCATGGCTACACACCTGCACAGGTGAGCATAAATACAGCACAGGCAGCATGGCTACACACCTGCACAGGTGAGCTCAAATACAGCACAGGCAGCATGGCTACACACCTGCACAGGTCAGCTCAAATACAGCACAGGCAGCATGGCTACACACCTGCACAGGTGAGCTCAAATACAGCACAGGCAGCATGGCTACACACCTGCACAGGTGAGCTCAAATACAGCACAGGCAGCATGGCTACACACCTGCACAGGTGAGCTCAAATACAGCACAGGCAGCATGGCTACACACCTGCACAGGTGAGCATAAATACAGCACAGGCAGCATGGCTACACACCTGCACAGGTGGGCCTAAATACAGCACAGGCAGCATGGCTACACACCTGCACAGGTGAGCTCAAATACAGCTAAGGCAGCATGGCCACACACCTGCACAGGTCAGCTCAAATACAGCACAGCCATCATTAGGACATACTATGTACAGGTGAGCTTAAAAACAGCACAGGCAGCATAGCTACATACCTGCACAGGTGAGCTCAAATACAGCACAGGCAGCATGGCTACACACCTGCACAGGTGAGCTCAAATACAGCACAGGCAGCATGGCTACACACCTGCACAGGTGGGCCTAAATATAGGGAGCTGGTAGAAATAGAGTGAAAGCCTTTCTGGGCTGCACTGCACGCCCTGATGACCGTCTTAGCGTGTATAATGACCCCACTAATGGCCATCTGTCTTTGGCAAACACTCGCTATTAACACTAGATGCTCCTTCATCGCTTCTTGGCTTCTGAGAGTGCTTCTGTCATGAGACTTTGCCCAAAATGGTGCCTGGAGTGTCACCTAGTTCAGGCGAGCGTGCCCTGGTAAGCGTGCTGATGCCCTGTGCCAGGCCTGGGCAGTGAGGTGAGAGGCTGGGTGGGAGGTTGTGCTGATGCCCTGTGCCAGGCCTGGGCAGTGAGGTGAGAGGCTGGGTGGGTATCATGCTTGGTTGGCATGTCTCTGCCTGTGCACTGGGCAGTGAGGTGAGAGGCTGGGTGGGAGGTTGTGCTGATGCCCTGTGCCAGGCTGGGCAGTGAGGTGAGAGGCTGGGTGGGCATCATGCTTGGTTGGCATGTCTCTGCCTGGGCACTGGGGTCAAACCCGCCTGGTCCCCAGGGCTGCTATTAAGGGGTGGCAGCAGGAGCAGGAGTGTGTATTATTTAGGAGGTGTGTGTGTGTGTGTTCATGTGTGTGTGTGTGTGTGGCCGAGGGTAATTCACACCATCTCGTCTGCCAGGATGCCGCTGAGGTTGTTCTGGTGCAGGAGGCTGAGCCAACGTAGTCCCACCAGCTGGTACGGCTTCAGCTTAAACCTGAAACAACAACAGCGCCGACCGGACGGCCACAGATCAGCCAAAGGTCAAGGTACTGTCCTTACACCACTGAGAATGCTTTTCTACATTTATCATGCATATCTCAGCGGCCAAAAAGATATTTATGCATTTATGACTAACTCCCCTTTACACACACACATACACACACACATACATACACACAAGTGTAAGATGTCTTACCTAGTTGAAGTATAAAATATTTCAATCAAAAACAAAAGCAGCAGCAGTAACAAATCAACCCATAGCTGAGCAAAAACTTAAAATTGGAAGAAAAAAAAAACTTTTAAACCTTCAAAAACATATTATTTCGCTGACTAAGTCTTAATTAAAGTTGAGGATGAGTGAAATTAAAAGTGTGTGACACACGTGTCATTCAAGGCGTCTAGAATATTAGGTGTGTGACGCACGTGTCGTTGAGGATGTTCGGATTAAATGTGTGTAACCCACATGTCGTTGAGGATGTATAGAATAAAAGTGTGTGACGTACGTGTCGTTGAGGACGTATAGAATATAAGGTGTGTGACGCACATGTAGAATATAAGGTGTGTGACGCACGTGTAGAATATAAGGTGTGTGACGCACGTGTAGAATATAAGGTGCGTGACGCGAGTGTCGTGAGGACGTCTAGAATATAAGGTGTGTGACGCGAGTGTCGTGAGGACGTCTAGAATATAAGGTGTGTGACGCACGTGTAGAATATAAGGTGCATGACGCACGTGTAGAATATAAGGTGTGTGACGCACGTGTAGAATTTAAGCTGTGTGACGCACGTGTAGAATATAAGGTGTGTGATGCACGTGTAGAATATAAGGTATGTGACGCACGTGTAGAATATAAGGTGTGTGACGCACGTGTAGAATTTAAGGTGTGTGACGCACGTGTAGAATATAAGGTGTGTGACGCACGTGTAGAATATAAGGTGTGTGACGCACGTGTAAAAGGTGTGTGATATGCACATGTTGAGGATGTATAGAATAAAAGTGTGTGATGCACATGTTGAGGATGTTCGGATTAAATGTGTGTAACCCACATGTCGTTGAGGACGTTCGAAGTAAAAGTGTGTGAATATACGGTGTGTGACGCGAGTGTCGTGAGGACGTCTAGAATATAAGGTGTGTGACGCACGTGTAGAATATAAGGTGTGTGACGCACGTGTAGAATACAAGGTGCGTGACGCACGTGTAGAATATAAGGTGTGTGACGCATGTGTAGAATATAAGGTGTGTGACATACGTGTAGAATTTAAGCTGTGTGACGCACGTGTAGAATATAAGGTGTGTGACGCACGTGTAGAATATAAGGTGTGTGACGCACGTGTAGAATATAAGGTGTGTGACGCACGTGTAGAATATAAGGTGTGTGACGCGAGTGTCGTGAGGACGTGTAGAATATAAGGTGTGTGACGCACGTGTAGAATATAAGGTGTGTGACGCGAGTGTCGTGAGGACGTCTAGAATATAAGGTGTGTGACGCGAGTGTCGTGAGGATGTCTAGAATATAAGGTGTGTGACGCACGTGTAGAATATAAGGTGTGTGACACACGTGTAGAATATAAGGTGTGTGACGCACATGTAGAATATAAGGTGTGTGACGCACATGTAGAATATAAGGTGTGTGACGCACGTGTAGAATATAAGGTGTGTGACGCACGTGTAGAATATAAGGTGTGTGACGCACGTGTAGAATATAAGGTGTGTGACGCACATGTAGAATATAAGGTGTGTGACACACGTGAAGAATATAAGGTGTGTGACGCACGTGTCGTTGAGGATGCGTGGCTGCTCGGTGGACCCTGTGCCGCTCTGGAGCACGTGTGTGACGTCACGGCTCATCTTCTGGGCGATCTCCTCGCAGCGTCCCATAAGCCCTTGCACCACCTCGCGCTCCCGAAGCACCTCCTTACACCCCGCCAGCAGCTCCCCAGACAGACCATTACTACTGCTCAGAGCCCTCTCCTGCACACACATACACACACACACACACACACACAGACCATTACTACTGCTCAGAGCCCTCTCCTGTACGTACACACACACACACACACACACACACACAGACCATTACTACTGCTCGGAGCCTTCTCCTGTAAAAGCACACACACACACACACACTTCTCCTGTAAACGTGACTTGACCCTCACCAGGTGAAACTACTCAGTGTTGCTTTAAGTGTTGTTCATAAACCCGCTCACCAGGTGGCGCCACCGCTTGAAGGGGCGGAGTTCGGTGATCCGCTGGGCCTTCTTGGCGGAGCAGCCCTCGATGAGTGACAGCTCCTCCAGCGACGCCTCCTGGAAGAAGCTCAGGATCTGCTTCTTCTGTGCCGTCAGCCGCTCCCAGCCCCCCCCGTCCGAGTCCGAGTCGTCCGGGTTGCCCGAGTCCGACGGGGGCTGCTCGTACTCGCTGTCGGAGTCGGAGTCCCGGTACTTGGCCCTTGCCTTCCGCGTCCGAAGCATCCTGGTGCCGTTTTGCGAGCCTGGCGGTGCGGTTCCGTCGTGTGTGTCCGAGCGGGGCGAGTCAGGCGTGGGGTGCGGTGCGGCTTTAGCGGGCTGGGAGGAGTGTGCCCCCCGTGTGGAGGAGCGCGTGGGGAGGGGTGGGGTGGGCGGAGACTCATTGTGACTCGAGGGTTCGGGGGAGGGGGACGAACGCCTTCTCGGCGAGTTGCTCGCTAAAGCAAATGAACCAGATGCAGATGTCACTCCTAGTTAGTCACCTGCACCTGGCCACACAGGTGACATTTCAAACAAGGTGACTAATATCCACTTATATTTTTCTAAGGTAAATCTATCAAAAGAGATGTAAGTACTTCTAGATCAAAGGATTACTAGATTACTAGATCAGAGGAGATCTGTTAGCTTATTATGTCCTCCTTTTGTAAGTCAATTTGGATAAAAACTGTTCCAAAGCAGGCCATAGGAGGCCAAAGCAGGCCAAAGTAGGCCAAAGTAGGCCAAAGCAGGCCATAGGGGGCCAAAGCAGGCCATAGGGGGCCAAAGCAGGCCATAGGAGGCCAAAGCAGGCCATAGGGGGCCAAAGCAGGCCATAGGGGGCCAAAGCAGGCCATAGGGGGCCAACATAAGCTCCTCACCTTCTTCTGAGAACATCCTCAGAGCCTCCAGAGTGTCCTCGTACAGCCAATCATGCTCATGCAGAACATCCCTCAGGTCCTGAACACACACACACACACACAAAGCCATCAATGGTGAGGGTGGTATATTGACACAAGTGTAAAAACTCTGAGCCTGCTCTGTGTGTAGCGTTCACACACCTCCTTGCCCAGGTGAGGGAACACACGCACAAACACACACAAACACACACACACACTAGTGTTGGCACACACCTCCTTGCCCAGGTGAGGGACCACACGCACAAACACACACAAACACACACACACACTAGTGTTGGCACACACCTCCTTGCCCAGGTGAGGGACCACACACACACACACACACACACACACACACTAGTGTTGGCACACACCTCCTTGCCCAGGTGAGGGAACACACACACACACACAAACACACACACACTAGTGTTGGCACACACCTCCTTGCCCAGGTGAGGGAACACACACACACACACTAGTGTTGGCACACACCTCCTTGCCCAGGTGAGGGAACAAACACACACAAACACACACACACACACACTAGCGTGGCACACACCTCCTTGCCCAGGTGAGGGAACACACACACACACACTAGTGTTGGCACACACCTCCTTGCCCAGGTGAGGGAACAAACACACACAAACACACACACACACACACTAGTGTTGGCACACACCTCCTTGCCCAGGTGAGGGAAGTGTCTCTGCAGCCTCTTCACCATGTCCTCCTGCTCTCTCCAGCTGGGCTCTGGGCCTTCGTCCTCGGAGTCGTCCGTCTAGCAGCCCCAACACAAACACAAATTACACCTCACCAACATCTCTCAACAAGACTCTTTGGACACTGTACCTGAGGGGCAAGATACTCCTTTAGAGTCCCCTTTGGACACTGTACCTGAGGGGCAAGATACTCCTTTAGAGTCCCCTTTGGACACTGTACCTGAGGGGCAAGATACTCCTTTAGAGTCCCCTTTGGACACTGTACCTGAGGGGCAAGATACTCCTTTAGAGTCCCCTTTGCTCGTATTACTACATTTTGTGTTTTTACATTACATTTTTTTTTTTTTTTATTTACTCTATTACAGTGCCTGTAATTGAGCCCACTGCATCAGTTGTGTGAACACCCTGCCCACTGGAGAAACACTCCTCAAACCCCGCAGTCAACACACCCTGCTCACTGGAGAAACACTCCTCAAACCCCGCAGTCAACACACCCTGCTCACTGGAGAAATACTTATCAAACCCCGCAGGCGATGCACTCTGCTCACTGGAGAAACACTCCTCAAACCCCGCAGTCAACACACCCTGCTCACTGGAGAAATACTCATCAAACCCCGCAGTTAACACACTCTGCTCACTGGAGAAACACTCCTCAAACCCCGCAGGCGATGCACTCTGCTCACTGCACCCTGCTCACTGGAGAAACACATCAGGTCAGCCAGTGATTCACTGGAGTCTCAGATGTTCTGAAAAAATAAACTGCTGCAAGACACAGCCCCTGTTCCAGTCCAAGCTACAAGATAACAAACCTTTCAGCGTTTATCAATGGCCTCGCACGCCCCCCATGAACACGAGAAATTAAATCAAGCTGCTATTCCAACCCCACTGACAATTCAAACCTTTTTATCTTCTCTTGGATCGCCATCCGCCACTCTATAAAGACAGACCAAATCTGTCAGCCATTCAACTAAAAGCCTCCATATGCCCCCTCCACAGCCCCGCACCCGAGAGGGAGACATCTTTATCTAGAGCACAACTGCACCGAGCAGACACCAACCCCATCCATCTTCCCACTAATTCCTCAGACACAGCAGCGCCACACTCTAAGCACTCATGTGGCCCCCTGAGATGCCCCCCTGACCCCCCCTCCTTGTCACTGTGCCCACCGCAAGTGGCAGTACCCCATCCAGTCCTAGTATGCCCCTCCTGTGTCCCCGCAAGACGCCCCCCTCCCCCACACCTGACTCCATACTCACTCCTATTCACCCCTTAAATGTGTGCAACCCCCCCACACCACACCTGACCCCCCCCACACCACACCACACCTGACTCCATACTCACTCCTATTCACCCCTTATATGTGTGCAACCCCCCCACACCACACCTGACACCCCCCCCCCCCCCCCCCCACACCATACTCACTCCTATTCACCCCTTAAATGTGTGCACCCCCCCCCGATAGCTACTCATTCCCCTAAAATGTGCTCACATACACCCCCCCCCCCCCGTACTCATTCCCACCTAAATGGACTTCAATTTCATCCACTCTCAGTGCTCCTCAATGTGCACACATGACCCCATACCCTCATAATGCCCCCCCGCCCCCCTCACCGTGCCAGTGCCCTAGAGAGAGACAGCTCCGTGTGCCTCTATCTTCCTGCTAGTTCCTCAAAACACACTCATAAAATCACTCAAAGCGCCTCTAAGCACCCCCCAGCCAGACACACACATACAAACACACACACACACAAATCCACACTCACACAGACACGCACAAACATACACACACGCGCGCGTCCTGTCCTTCCAGGCTGCCAGTGCCCTAGGCGGTGTGTGTGTGTGTGTGTGTGTGTGGGGCCTGCTGGGGTGTCCGGCGCGGTACCAGCTCTCTGCAGCAGGCGTCTCGCTGTGACAGGAACAAATGGAGCCGGCGGCCAGCACTACATCATCGCACGGGGAGACGCGGAGGATAAACCTGCAGGAGCCATCCAGCACCTCGCTGCTTGTGTGTCTGTGTTTGGACATGTGTATGTGTCCGTGTGTGTGTGTGTGTGGTGGCAGTACAATTGTCCTTGAACAGGGACATTTCATGTAAACAGCTTGTAGAGTACGTAAGCAAGGAAAATAGCTGAGATAATGGCCTTGTGCCGGCAAGGTGTGTGTGTGTGTGTGTGTATGTATGTGTGTGAGTGTGTTTATGCATGTGGGTCTGTGTGTGTGTTTGTGCATGTGGGTCTGTTTGTGTGTGAGCGTGTTTGTGCATGTGGGTCTGTGTGTGTACGTGTGTGTGTGTGTGTGTGTGTGTGAGGTTAGAGGTGTCGGCAGTGTTATCTACAGAGGGACGGCAGATGCAAGGGGACTCACCACGGAGGCTTTCCGCTTCTTCCTGGGGTGGCAGTCAGGGCTCGGCTGGGACGCCTCTGCCCCCTCTGGCCAGCTTCTTTTTGAGGCTGGCTCTGGACACACACACACGCACACACACACGCACGCACACACACAAGCACACACACGCACATGCATGCACACACACGCATGCACACATACGCACGTATACACACACACACATGCACACACATATACACACACGCGCACGCACGCACGCACACACATATACACACACGCGCACGCACGCACGCACACACACACATGTACGCACACATACACACACACACACACGCGCACGCACACAGTGGGCATGGGAACATGCAGGAGGGCTGACCCTCAGCATCAATCAATGTCAGGGCGATAAGCATGCAACAAATGAGCCTTCTTGTTAAGTCCGGGCTTATTCAGTAGTATTGATGGCGTGCTGCTGATCAATGTGGCGTTACTGGGGGAGCTGTTGTAATTACATGGAAGCAGGGGAAAAAGAGACAAATACTCACCCGAGGCACCGGACTCTTCCACCGAGGCCTGCGGAAACGTGTGGATAACCTGAAACGCATTAAAAAAAAAAACATCAAACTGACCATGTGACTCATGGCGATGCTGGAATATGTGTGTAAATGGTGTCTGTTGTGTTTAGACTTTGTGCACAGATTCAAGACACAATGTAAACACAAATAAGAGTCATAAATAAACTGGTTTGACTTTTAAGCCTGACGACCAAATCCCAGAGCGGAGTGGAATGAAAATAAAGAGGACAAAAAGGTAACCAGTGACTCTTTGATATTTTGGGAAGTTTTTAGCCATTTTCATAGCACCCGTCTACTTATCTAAGCTTTGTGTAATCGCATTGACTCTACTGTTTTTTAAAAATAGCTACAAAAAATGTGTGGCTAGTCCTTTTACAGTTTTATGATTTCTTTTGTTCCGCACACTAACCCAACTTAAATTAAGCTGAATTTTATAAAGTTAAGGCTCCAGTAACCTGCTGCCTCTGTCCTGTCACTGTCCTGCCTATAGGGTGTGACAGGTAAAAATAAAATGTCGGGTGCCACATTTCGTGGAGATGAAATCACACAAAAACGTGAGCTACTAACCTCAGACTCAAATGTGAAGCTTTTCCAAACCCTTGGAATCAATCCTAAGGGGCAGTTTCACAAATAACGCAAGGAATGATAGGAGCAAAAATCCTAGCAAAAAGACTGTCAATTCGCTTACTCAACCATCAATCTTAACTCCAGAGCCAATAAAACTCACCTCCCACTTTAGTGCTTCAGAGTTGTTGATTGCTGCAACTGTACTAAATTTGAGTCAAGGACTGCTTTTATAAGCACCTAAATTACCTCACTGTTGCTTAGGGTTGTACTGCACAAACACAGCATGAACTGCGCTATGACAGATAGGTAGGTAGACTTGCACGCAATACTACAATGTCGTGCAACACTATTCTCCTGCTATGCAGTAATCATCACTATTCTCCTGCTATGCAGTAATCATGCACTTTATCTTAGGCACCATGTGACTGAACATTTTAGGTAGGTTTGTTTATGTGATATATATTTGCTAGCTGTACACACTGTTGTACATTTCTTAATTTTGAATCTGTCTAACTGCTTTAATCTGTCTAACTGCTTTAATCTGTCTAACTGCTTTAATGTATGGTTTTCTACTCTGTGCATCTGTTGGCCTGCTCAAAATGACATCTCGCTGTGCTTGTATAGTGACGCTGTACTGGTATAGTGACGCTGTACTGGTATAGTGACGCTGTACTGGTATAGTGACAGTAAAGACGTCTACTCTACTCTACCGTAGACAGATACTAGATGCTTGAATACTCTGGGGGGAAGATAGGACCACCCAAAGCAAGCCATATGTGTAAATGCTTCTAGCAAGTTCCATGTGCAGTTGGTGGCCTGGATGAGGAGAGGCTGGGGGGTGGGGCCCATTCCTGTGCTTCAATTGGGCCATCTCTCGACACCTGAAGGTCCCGGACCAGAATATGAGTCCGCACTGAGTGCAGGGAGGCAGAGGAATGATGGATGCAGTGGGCATCACACTGACTTTGGTGGGGAAGCACGCAGTGTTAAGGGGACTTGTCCCGCTCTAGCTCTCAAAGTAACATTGTGCTAAACAACAGAAGCGTGGTGTGAATCATTCAGACTCTTTGATGTCACTAGGGTATCCACCAGGTCTTTCTGAGGGTTCAGTGCTCAAAAATTCATCACTCAAACACTGATGGTCACTGACAACTGACATGTTAGGGCACAGACTCTTTCATAAGTGCTTGCAAAAGAGTTCTTTGGATTAGTGCTCTTTTTAAAAAGTAATGTAAAGTAAGTAAGTAAAACTTAATGAGAGACCAGCTACTTCACCCTTCTTATGTGCAAGATGGTGATTTTCTTACCTCATCTGAGCTATCTTCAGTCTCTTCTGACTGATCTGACAGCACAATCACATTCTTGTCAGCCTGCTCCTTTCTGCAACACAGAACAGCACATGGGAAAGTTAGAGATCACCTTAAGAGTTCAAAGCCAGATGGAGCCAGGCTGCTTGACACAATTTCATTCTCATTTGAATATTCCAGATGGGATAAGCCCATGGTGACTCAGAAAGGGAAACGGGGCACCTCTCTAATGAACTTACTTGTCTTTGATCAAGGACTGCCCTGACAGCTCCGTGTCAGATCCAGAATCTGAGTCCAGCATAATACTGCCGGACCCTCTCTCACTGGGCCGTTTGGACTCAGGGGTCTCGGGGACAACGGTGCCTGGAAATGAACCAATATGATGGTGGTGTTAGTGTTACTATGGGTCAGTTTCCTGATTTCATATGAGAGAACGCGTTTTTGAAAGCACATACCGACCTGTTCTTCTGCGTTAAATGGGGAAATAAAAGTGGCACGGTTTGTTTTGTTTAGGTTAACATCACTTATCAATAACACTGCTGCTCATCTTTGTAAAGACTGAGGTCTTTAGTGGCTGGGGTAGCTTGCTCGAGTGCCTATTTGGCAGGTTGCTGGCATATGGACCTCTTTCACTGGCAATGTAATTGCTCACGAAATGAATAACAACAATAATTTAGCCGTTCAGCTGATGATAATGAGGAAAACATAGCCTACCGGTTACATTGGCGTGTGCGTCGGTTTCACCGGTACATCTACCATGTCCTTTCTTCTTCATGCTTTAACATGCAAGTGATTCCGTAACTGAGGTAGTTAATTATACAGAGTAAGTATGTGTGTATGATCTCGTATAACGTTACACACACTTCTGTTGTCCTGTGCTACATAGTACAGTGTCTGTGTGCTAACACCAGCTTGCTAGCATGCTAAATTTTGAAAGCTGTAACGTTAGCTAATGCATTGCTAGAATATAACTAAATGTCAACTCCGAGTTTCTGCGCTGGCTGTGTTGTAACTAAAGGTGTAACATTTAACAGTGCATGTGTCATATCACCATTAAAACACAACACAACTACGTAATGCATTTTCCCCTAATGATGTGAAAATGAATAAAACACAAAGAAGCTGCATGTTAGCATCACAGCCCAGCACTGTTGGTTAGGTGACACAACCGGTTGCCAGCATGGATTTTCTCGTTCTATGCTGCGTAACTCTTTATTCTGGTGCTCCTCAAAACAGAAACCTGTCGGTACACCATGGCTACATACGTGGGTTACACATGAAGGAGACTACTGTCTCCAACCTGTATTACCCACTGGTTCACACGTTTCTTTCTTTGCAAAACATTTAATTGACTGCTGTACATTCTTTTGCCTGTCAATTTTAGGACAACTCATTACCTTGCCATCTGTTCCTCAAAGCTGATTGCAGCACATCTTGACAATATTTGTAAAGTTGTATTTCATACAAAAAATTGTCAAGCTGTTACTTCACAAAAGGTTCATTAATTAAGCCATCAATTAAACCGGATGGGCTGCTATAGACTTATCTGGCAACCACAATTCTTGCGACATGGCAACCTCTCTGCAGGAAACGAGCCAATCAGCTGCTGATAGAACGCTCTCTGCTCCAGCCGGCTCCAGCGGGCTGATTACATACAGTCTATGGCTGACAGCCCATTAAGCTTCGGTCTTTGACTGAAGCTACAGTGTGCATTCTGCGTTTTTACAATATTGTAGCTTACATCATTGTAGCTTACATCATTTCCCTTGCCATTTTTTGCCTAAGACAAACACCGACGATGAAATTACCCTGTCTGCTTATCCAAAGGATCCCATCTTCTACACTGTATAAAATAAATGAATTCTGCAGTTCCATTATGTTTGCAGCCTGGCAGAAGAATGATAATTAGTAGGTAGAAAGCCTAAAAGAAGACTCAGAATGGTGTAGACTATGGGACCAGTTTACAAAGATGTTTATTTCATTCTTTTTTGATAGAAACTGTATATTCTTTTAAAAATATTTGTCTTTTGTGAAAGAATAAATAACAAATAACTCTTTGACAAAGTACAAAGTTCAGCTGTAAATACTGTGATAAGACAATAAGATAGCATCCAAAGCAGCAGGTAAAATGGTAAATATTTTCATTTAAGTAAACAAAATAGTGTATGTATGGCCTACTCACTGCCATGAAAAGTTGCAGGTATATGCACTGTATCAAAGTTATGTTTGATTCGTATTTCCTATGAACAGGATCATTCTTTTCCTCTCCTGTCAGAGAAGGAGCTTGAATGTCTGTGGTTTTCCTGTTATGAGAACACCTGTGAGATATCCCATGTCAGGTGTGTCAGATGACACGTGAGATTAAACTGAACTTGGTACTGAAGTGCCAAGCATGGGGGTGAGTCACAACAGCTTCCTAATTTAGACACAGAAGTTATTATATATCATATAATAATTTATATAATATAATATAAATTATGTTTCTAGTAACAACTGACGAGACCATATGATTTTTGGCAGCTGTGGTGTAGGGGTTAGAGAGTTGGTCTTGGGATTGGACAGTCACAGGTTCAAATCCCATCCTACCCATGGCTGAAATGCCCTTGAGCAAGGCATCTAACCCCACACTGCTCCAGGGACTGTAACTGAAACCCTGTAAAGGACTGTAAGTCACTCTGGATAAGAGCGTCAGCTAAGTGCAATGTAATGTAATGTAATGGTTTGTTGTGAACGTGAACCTTAACTGCTGTAGTGTAAAACCCTGTGTTCCTGTTGTGTGTCGTTGCTCTTGAGCTCAGACCTGCTGAGAGTGGTGTCCTCACCTGGCCAAAGGTGAGCTCACACCTGCTGAGAGTTGTTCCGTCACCTGAACTCTTCACCATCATCTTGCAATCACCTGCCACTCCAGGTAGGAGCCTGGGAGAAGGCACTTATGTGTACAAAAGAAAACCTTCCTGTTACAAGAATTTACACATACCTCATACAACGTGTTGGTGACAGTGCGGTTGATGACTTTGTTTTGGTGCTTTAGACAGCCATGGTATTATTATGAAAACTTGTTGAGTCATGTGGAAGAAATGACTGACTTCTACAGAACCATTTTGCAGTGTCACCCACCCACAGAAGTGAAGTTCCATATCCTGTTGTCACGGCCACAGTTGGCTTCCAATCATTAAAATTATAAAAAGGCACACAAAATGCACAGAGAACTCAAATTAAGTCATTTTGTGTGCACATCTGATCACACTTTTGTTATTTTGATTGAACACTGAGTTCAAATATGATCACCAACACCAAAAATATCACCAAAACAGGGTTCCACAGGTTCCAGGATAGACCTGTATGCTGTATTACGTGATATTTTTTAACGGAAAGGCAATTTTCTTGTTTAATCATTGATTAGCTAATATTTTATGCACATTACAGTTACTGTACATGCATGTTTTTATGTGTGTGTGTGTGTGTGTGTGTGTGTGTGTGTGTGTGTGTGTGTGTGATAAAGTGGCTTGGACTCAATGCGCTCGTTAAGAGGACCTAAGTGCTTATTTAGGTCAATCCTAACCCCTTGGCTCTTACGGTGTTATTGGCCCTGAGAGGCAGAAGCCTACCTGAGCAACCTTATTTATCCCCTCCTAATATTCCCCTGAAATGTAGCACGTTACTAATAAACAGAATGGGAACTGTGTGAGATTGCAGAGAACTGGCATACCTCTCGCAAGTGCCAGCAACGATCAAAGGACATCTTACATCTTGGCAGTAGTGTGCTCTGGGCTTTTGTTAGAAAAAAAAAGTAGATGAAATAAAGGAATTTTCACAACATTCACAATATTGTGTGGCTTACTCTTGGTGGGTTTTGGATGTGTTTGCCACCAGGGCTTTATTGCTTTTACCAGAGGACCCCCCCCCCCCCCCCCCATACACACATACACACACACACACACACATACACACACACCCCACCTCCGCATACAGATGAACTCATCCCAGCCGGGTGACCTGTCTGGGGGGGCCAGGGAGGCCTTGGGCTGTTGCTTCCCTGCTGCCGAGGTCTCTCACAAAGACATATTTACGGTGGGGGGGGCAGCACGGAGGGCTGTTTGGATGATTGGCCCCCGGCCTGCTTTATTACACCCCAGTAACTCAAATATGATTCAGTGTATTACTGCCTGCAGACACATAACTCCTGTGGTCCATTAATAACAACCACGGAGGATTGCGGCACATCCTGGTCTATAGCAGGCAGGGCTGGATTAGTATGAACTGAGACAGGTGCGCCTGCCTTCAGCCTGAACTACAGAGCTCCAGTAACAAGTAACCACATACTGAAGATGTCAGAAGACCCCGCGTTACTGTCTGTCCATCATGTAAACATGTATGTGTTTTCGATGACAAAATGTCAATGTATAAAAGTAGGTTTAGGGCAGTGCTTCTCAAATAGTGGGGCGGGCCCCCCTGGGGGGGCACGGTGCGATGCCAGGGGGGGCGCATGTGACTTTTTTTGCTGTACCATAAACGTGCACATTGACCACAGTACAGACTAAAAAACAATGTTAATAAAGTAATTCTTTGTTTTTAAGTTGATCTGTATTTTTTTTTGTTTTCCTTAATGTCACTAAGGATACAGTGTTATGCAGATGTGCATATTGCAGATGTGCATAGACAAATGATACTATTACAGTTACAGTGGACATTGGGGGGGGAGGGGGGGGGGCGCGAAATGTTTTCTTCTTCCTAGGGGGGGCGTAACAGAAAATAATTGAGAAGCACTGGTTTAGGGCAAGATGTAATTGTCATAGGAGCCATGGTATTAGGTTGTGTTCTCTCACAGACCCTGCTACAAATGTACATGTGTTGCACACTCATACCAAGTGTATAGGGTTAGTGTTAGAGATAGGATTAGGGCTAGGGTTAGAGTTAGGGTTAGTGTTAGAGTTAGGATTAGGGTTAGTGTTAGAGTTAGGATTAGGGCTAGGGTTAGAGTTAGGATTAGGGCTAGGGTTAGAGTTAGGATTAGGGTTAGTGTTAGAGTTAGGATTAGGGCTAGGGTTAGGGTTACAAAGGTGATGCATTCACTGCTGGATGTTAAAATTTACAGGAGACAAATGGCAAAAATTCATAAGCCACACACTGTACTGACTTAATTTCTTGTTGACATCTGTGGCTTTCCAGAAAACATGTCCTCAGCCTGTAGGCATTGAGTGGCCTCCAGGAGTCTATGATAACTCAATATTTACATGCTAATTACTTTAAAATGTAAAGTGTCAGATGAAAGCCCAGGAACAGTGATAACTGCCACAGGCATCTGGGGTATCCTTTGGATAACGGTAGCCGGCTGGTTCAGGTTAACCCTTGTTGAGCATCTGTCTGAACGGCTCCAGTTGGCCATCCCCTCAGCTGCTCTGTCCAGTACAGCTCACATGAGGTTGCGTGAATAGCTGTAGTCAGCGGCCAGTTGTGCGTGTTACACCTGGGAGTAGGGACTAACAGCCTGAACTATTTACTTGATTATAGACAGTGTAGGGGTAGGTGTAATAGCTATAGTTTCTCCCTAAGGTGCTCTTCCTACGTGCACAAGTACTTTGTGTTCTTTGTAAACTGGGATATAATGAGTGTGCAAGAAAATAATGTCTTTAAAGAAAGACTTACATTTTAATTAAATAAAAAACTGTAAATTTAAACATTTGTAAACCCCTCAGAAGCAAGTTAAAATTCTACTCTACCATCTCCTTTCACATGGACAGGTAATTGTGATCAAATTCCTTTTATTTTGTGTCACTAAATCTAAACTGAAATCATTAGAAACAAAAAGTGTTAGTAATACAAACAGATATGCAAACAGACTTTATAATGTTTATTAAACCGTTTGCATAATCAGGTTGCAGTGTGACAGGTAAAGCATATTAATTTTCAGTTAAAAAACATTAGCCACCCTATTCAAGTGTTTTCCAATTTAGAGGAAGCGCACATGTCTTTTAATGATTAATTTTGTTGCATCTGTTTACTACAGCAACACTTTCAAACGCATTTAAGAAGCCTGTCTCAATATGTGCTATAGATGCTTTTGGGGATATATCGTTTAAAGCAAGCTCTGGTATTTGAGTTACATTAGATGCATCTTTCCAAATGAAAGCGATGAAAAATCTATCCACCTTTTGTTTCTGCTCAGATTACCGGTGGGGAGGCTCGCGCTCCCTGCTAATGGTGAGGCGATAAAGAAGGAGAGCTCTGAGGGGTGGGTGTGTTGGACGGTGGCGTGTCCAAGTGTCCGTTTTGATTTACTACGGCCGTTAAAAGGGCTGCTACAGGATTTGTCCTTGATCCTTCTGAGGAAACAAATTGGCATGAGTCATGGCGTAACAAAGGATTTTCCGATGGTGCTGACGCGGCGCGTTTCTCATTCATGTCCTGTGGTGACGCGCTGCGACTGCGGTAGCTGCTGCAGCGGCACACTGCCTTCAGCACAGCAGACACACATGTCCACGCAAATGATATAATGCTCTTAAATATACGTTTGTCGTTAAGACAGCTTTGGATATATTCTTATTGAAATGCGATGTTTCCGAGGGGGGCATAGAGCCTGGGTTATGCTACCACATAAAGGAGTGAAAGTCTTGTCTAACAAAGGCTATACCCATGTCTGTTTCAACTAGTGAAATAGTCGCTGTGCCATTTTTTGATAGTCTAGCCTCGGTTTGCTTGTTTTTAGGTAACTTTAGGAAGCTTTATCTGTTTGAAAAAAAAAATCAATTTTACATATGTTAGCACGCTGAACAGCGATTTAAGTATGTGTACCCAAGCGTTATAGCTTAGGTGCAATATAAAAAAAATCACCTCATGAATGGTTTTAATATCATCCGTACATTTAAAAGGGATAGAGTGTTTTAAGGCTCTCTCATTTCTCTTGTCTCTGGTTACCTGTGATTGCCCAGAATTCAGAAATAATTAAGATACAGAAAAGGTTTAAATTTTCGCATGTGTTTGCATGATGCATCCTTCTTCTATATACTTGGAAAATATGAATGGACTAGTTGTAACTAAATGCCGTAGCCTACTTCCAGAAATTAAGTGAGACAGCATCAGTCACCGGCTGGTAGAAGTTGCCGGATGAGTTTCTGCATTAGAGAATATAAAAACGCAGCGCTGACGGCGATTGATTGTTTTACTGATAATTTCTTAAGGAGATTAATGAATATTTGAACGCATGTAGCGACCTGCCATAGGTGACGTCACGCCAGTTGTTTTGGGGCGCACATCCAATCGCGTACCTGGTCTGAATCCTACAGGAGCCGATGAGGGTCTATCCTAACCCCGCCGCTCTCCTCGCGCGCCTACCACAACGCCCCCTCTCTAGATGCTCGGTGCTGTCCGCCTGCTGCTTTAAACGGCAGCACTGACATGGAAAGCCCATTGCAGTTGCAGAACGATTTCTACCCGGAGCAGCAGCACCACCAGCTCCAGCACTGTAAGTACCAGCACTACTGCGGACGCCACGAGCTCCCTACCAGCCAGCAGGACCGGGGTTGCACCTGCAATAACTCTGCCTGCGATGCAAGGAAAAGCCTCATTTCTCACGGGACGTCTCCCACCCCTCTCGGAACTTTAAGGACACCGTCCATATCGTCCTCGAGACAAGGCTGTCAGTTTAGCGCGTACGAGTTCACGCCCTCTAGTCATGGTAGTTCATCCAGACATCATCATCATCGCCAGCATCAGCAGTGCCACAGCGGGCAGCGGGGCAGCCCGGCCAGCAGCCGCAGGGAGAGTAACTCATATAAGCAAATAGCCATGAGCAGCTGCAGATACAACGGCGGCGTCATGCGGCCGCTGAGCAACTTGAGCTCGTCCCGCAGAAACATACACGAGTTTGATTCAGAGTCCCAGCCGCTGCAGCCCATATCCACTGCGGATGCGTCGGACACTCTAGCCGCTAAACCGGAGAACAACTCGACCACTCTAATGCCTTACGCATCGGGGGATGGAGGCGGTGGATGTAGCCACAGTGGAGGCAAGGAGAAGGGCAAGAAGAAGAACCAGAACATCGGGCAAAAGCTCGGACACAGAAGGGCCTTATTTGAGAAGAGGAAACGGCTGAGCGACTATGCGCTGATCTTTGGGATGTTTGGGATCGTTGTTATGGTCATAGAGACGGAACTGTCATGGGGGGCATATGGAAAGGTGCGTAACTCAATCCCGAGCCGTGCAGATCCTCATCTAGGTCAGAATACATTAGTCGTCAGGTCGACAGCAGACGGGAAGCACAAGTTTGGGAAGTGCATTAAAGCACAATCAACAAGGTCACTCTCCAGCCCTTCGCCAGGCACATTTAAGCAATTTTAGGAAGTGTGTCTCCTAATGGCTGTGGCAATTAGGGCACAGGCTAAATACCTGGGCAGGTGTTCGTGTAAATTGATAGACCACGTTTGAGCCACTAAGTGTTACTGTAAGATTAACGTTACTGACTTAAAGCCACAAGCTTTTCTCATTATTGACTTTTTAGGTACAATGTTAGCATTTTAACCAAATGTACATTAAAACTATTTTGGTTTAGACGTATTTCTGCACAAGTAGCCTATGTAGCTAAAACCTTACAGGAAAATGTCAGTGGAAAGTGCATGAGAGAAATAGGATTTGACTTAAAAGCTGCATATTGTGAAGGTATGTAAGTGGTGTTCCTCTCTTTCAGGAGTCCTTGTATTCATTAGCGCTAAAATGCCTCATCAGCCTTTCAACCATCATTCTTCTTGGCCTGATTATCATATATCACGCCAGGGAAATCCAGGTAAATCCTCACGCTAACTCCCAATTCTCACTCATTGGTTACTGTCAAAGTATGCCTTTATTGTGACTGTTTTTGTGACTTGTAAACGGATGATTGTGCTTAAGTAGCATGCCTGTAGTACGACACCCACTGTACAGTAGGGAACATAGTGCAAAAAAGAGAGAATACTTTCACACGAAGCTAATCAGCTTTTAGCTGAGGTGTGTGTTACTGTCCAGGGTGAATAAGGTTGCCCGTAGTGTACTGACATGTGAGCGAAAGCTAACTTCACTGCAGTTGAAATGCTGCTTGTTGGTCAGAGTTTATCCTGTGCTGTTAGACTCACTCCAGTGATGGAGACATTTTGAATAATGTTATGATAGTGTGACTGGTCATGATGTGCTGGCAGACCTAATTATTAATGTTTTGGCAGACATATCCTATTGTCTGTGTCGTGTCTGTCACCAGCATGTCACTTTGAGAGGGAGTAAGCCAGCACTGGGAGTACGAGGAGCGTGCCGGGGGTAATTGTCACATTATGGCTCAAGCTGAGAGAGCAGGGAGTGTGCACATACATTCAGCACAGCAACACACATCAATCTTCCCTGTTCAGTTTGCATGGTGCACAGGTAGGAGAATGAACGAGCTACTGATTCATTAATGGCAGCACATGCTCTGGCTTAACTGGCAACCGGGCAGTCAACAGCCCTCCAGACTGGTTCTAACACTTGGACAATGCTCAATTTTATGACCTTGCGTCAAAGCATTGTTGCATTCCTTACTGTGTTTGTGTGACTGGGAGAGAGGGGGGAGAGAGAGAGAGCGAGAGAGAGAGGGGGGGAGGGAGAGAGAGAGTGTGATTGTGCAATTCAGCAGTTATGGCCTCGTTGTAGTACCACTCAATTAAGATTACCAAAATGTTGTTCCTGCCTGCCATTCTTCTCAGCAGAGATGACATATATCAATAACCTGAGCCGACACTCTTATTGGGTGGGTACTTCCCCCAGCGAATGGGACCGGACAGCAGTGGGCCATTTTGGGCCTTCGCCTCAGTGAGCACAGCATCCTTCCCACAGGCCAGAGCTGCACTTTCTAGAGGCTGTGGAAACCAGAGGCTGCTTTTTGTGTTGCTAATTTGCCCCTTGAACATCAGCCTGGTAACTGTAAAATGGTGGGCTTTGGCCATTATGGTTATGTCCACAAAAGATAATCTACCCTAGCTCTCTGACTGTTGTAGTATAATCTACCCTAGCTCTCTGACTGTTGTAGTATAGTCTACTCTAGCTCTCTGATTGTTGTAGTATAATCTACCCTAGCTCTCTGATTGTTGTAGTGAGTGTTACTGTGCAGTAATCTTACACGAGGACAGCATTCCCCTGAAGTGGATTGGTTGCTGTAATTGCAGTGAAGTGAAGAGTATTAGCTCTCTCTTGATAATGACCTTTGGCTATTATGGGGCAAGCCACTCAGATCTCACTCTCGGGAGTAGAGTAGGTGACCTGACACATATTTGTCATTTCTACTGCTGGGCTTGCAGTAGATGTGCACATATTTGTCATTTCTACTGCTGGGCTTGCAGTAGATGTGCAAAGAGGAAATGGTGGGATCTGCCGTGTTTGTAAGGAAGTAAAACAGCAGAGAGGAAGAATGAGTTTACACCCATTTTCGCTTTATGTTTCTTAAGGTTTTGGAAAAAAAGAGAGCACAGCGTTAATTACAGCAGCTGTTTATTATGATGGCTGGCCTGTTTTACTATAATATCTGTAGTATAGCGAATGTAGTATACTTTGGTGTGAGTCCTACTCAGATAAAACACACTCCAGCTCTCAGACTCAAGGGGGAGGGCCTTTTGTTTGGTTACGCTTTCACAGACTAGTTAATCCATGCTTTCCTCCACAGACTAGTTAATCCATGCTTTCCGCTGCACAGTTTAAAAGAGCATAATGCTGCTCATCATTTCCTCAAAAGAGTATGGAGTAGAAGTGCACGATTTAATATGCTTGTACTCAGCCTTCAGGTCAGAGAAACACATCAAAGAAGTGAAAACACTCAGGGAAAATATTTCTTCTGACTTCAGAAAATGCGTAAAAGTCAGGAAACATTTTACAGAATTAATACAGAATTACAAAATTAATACAGAATTACAATTAATTAAAATGTAATTACACTGATATAAAATTGCAATTTTCTCCAAAACAGGGATCAATATAGAGTTCATCTGCTGAAACAAGATTAATGGAGTTGGCATGTTGGATTTTCATCAGATGGATTTTAGGAGGTCATTAGCCATTCCAAAATATTGCCAGTGTTTAATATTGCCCTGGGGAAATATTGTTTTGGCATTAAATACGTGCATGTCCCCGACAAATCCAGCCGAAAAATAATAGGAGCAAAGGTACCGAACTATACTATACTGTATATTGAGCATTTATAGAGTGTGGTCAATTGAAAGTTCTTTTATGATCACAGCGCTCGATAATGGAAATGAAGTGAACTTGTGGTGCTGCTGCCCATGTAGGGGGCTATCAGAGAAGTTACTTATCACCTCCGCCAGCAGCTTATGTTTTGTACCACGTTGGTTTGTTTGCTTGTTTGTTTGTTTGTTAGCAATGTTACGCAAAAAGAAACGAACAGATTTACATGAAATTATCTGGGAAGGTTGGAAATGGGCCAGTGAAAACAACGATAAGATTTTGGTAGTGAGCCGGATCATGTCCGGATTTAGGTATTTTGGAAAGGGTGCTTCATTATTGGGAGAGAGGGCATGCCTTGGTGGAGGTCTGCGCTGCCCGACTGCCTGCTAGTTCCCACATATTTTTAGCCGTTTATATGCAGTCTCTAGAAATAGTCCGCTTATTACTTTGCATCAGCATCAGGTTTTCCAAATTTAGTGTGTCCTCATGTAATGTGAATGCTAAATCTCACTGTAATTCTGTGTCCTATAACAGGTATGTCAGCATCAGTGAAATAGGGTTTATTATGGTTCATTACATGCCCCTCATTCTCACTGCAGCATCCGATGCATTTACACAGATAAAATCCTTCCTCACAGTCCACAAAGAAGCTTTTAGCCCTGATTTGACGCAAAGCTGGTCTACTTAACACAAAGCCTGCAAACTTAAAACAAAGCATAATGAACAATGAAGAGTCGTTGCATCAGAAAAGCCAGGAAACCTAGTTTTGCCACCTACGGCTCCTCATTCTTATTTAGAAACTGGTTTTATATAGAGCCCTTTGTTCCAGATTTGCATGTTGCTTTTTTCACCTCAAGGTGACTTTTAGGGTTTCTTTATCCGGGCAACTCTGACGTCTACCTGCGTGCACTGGTGTGGCATCAGGGCTTCAGGTTCTTGTGAGGACTACATAATTCGGTACCTGGAGTGCTGAATGTTAATTCTTCTGCGCTGGCAAATTAAAGCCATGTGGATTGTCTTGCCTTTCTGGCACATGTCTCTCTGCGGTCACTGCACTGGTCTCCTCTTTCCCTCATCTCCGTGCACACGGCTGTTATTACCTCCACCAAGGAGCTTATGGTTTTGCCAGCGTTTGTCTGTCTGTCTGTCTGTTGGTTTGTTTGTTAGCAAAATAACTCAAAAAGTCATGAACGCATGGTTCTGATTCACAGCATTGCCATAATGGGTTCAGGTGCTTTGAGTGAGTCAGAGATGCACAGCATTGCCATCATGGGTTCAGGTGCTTTGAGTGGGGCAGGGAGGCATGCACAGCATTGCCATCATGGGTTCAGGTGCTTTGAGTGAGGGAGAGAGGGATGCACAGCATTGTCATCATGGGTTCAGGTGCTTTGAGTGAGTCAGAGATGCACAGCATTGCCATCATGGTGCAGGTGCTTTGAGTGGGGCAGAGATACACAGCATTGCCATCATGGTGCAGGTGCTTTGAGTGGGGCAGAGATACACAGCATTGCCATCATGGTGCAGGTGCTTTGAGTGAGTGAGTTAGTGAGGATGCACAGCATGGCCCTGGGAGTACACGGCCCTCCACAATGGGCAGCACTCAACGGGGAGCGTGGCTGGAAAGGAGACGGCCCGTGTTAACAGCTCTGTCCTCTGCTAGCTCTGAATGTGTGCTGAAGGCTGGCATATACTGTGACACACACACAAACACACATGCCTGCATGCACGTACACACACACACACAGACACACACAGGCACACAGACACGTAAGCACATACATACACATGAATACACACACACAGACACACACACACACAGACACACACACACACAGACACACACACACACACACACACACACACAGACACACACACACACACACAGACACACACACACACACAGACACACACACACACACACACACACACACACACACTCACACACACCAGAGGGATGAGCTCGTGTGGCCGGTCAATGGCTGTGTCTGGCAGGGTCTGGCTCCTGCTGAAGAGTGTGGCCAGAGCTGGCATGTGTGCGGAGGGCCGGGTCCAAGCCTCTCGCTTTCCCCCTTCGTAAATCTTTAATCTAACAAACTGGATGCAACTGATAAAGTGTGGCTCCTGTTCCACATGTCAGCCCCCCCCACCTCTGCCTGCCAGTGAGGGGGGGGCAGGTGGGGATGCTTAGCTTATAATTATGCTGCCAAGTGGAAACAGGGTCACACAATCCCCGCGTTACAGCCAAAATAAATGTTTAGTGTATGGGTGACAGCTACTGTACGCCCTGGGTAAACACCAGCGTGGGGCTGTGGGGTAGTGTTACTACGCATGCCTCATTTTACAGTCTTCAGTTTTTACTCGTTTTCCCTCGTGATACTTGGACAATCTTTGACTGTCATTTTATTTTTTCCTTTCACAACCTCCCACATGTACTCTTCTGTGACAATGTGCCCCCACCCCATTCATAAAAACAGAGCTCCTCGCTAACAAACGGTTTCGCAAACGTATTGTTTACCTCTGAATGTGACTCCCAGCAACAGCCATATGGGGCAGGCCAGTCGCTAATTTCCGTGCGTGTGATTGAGCGGGGAACGCCTGCAGTAACTGCCTCTGTGGCACGGTGGCCTCCGATAAATCCGGCTGATTAAAACAGGCCGGTGACCCATGATGCAGCGCTGGGGATCCGCGCATTAATATCGAGGGCAGGCGTGTAAAGACCTTCGCCGTCGGCTGTTAATTCGCCAAGCCTTTGATGTGCGGTGTCACGGCTGACCGAGCATGCACCTGCCACGGCGATGCTGTAAGTGCCATTTTCCGCCTGCGATCCAGTGTGAAAGGCAACTGATATTACTCATTTACATGCTGTTGCGGTCGGGGGATGACTGAGGCCACATGAGACCCGTTGCAGAAGCTCAAACAAGAATACAGGTTCTTCTGAGGACTACAGAATTCGGTACCCGAAGTGTTGAATGTCAATTTCTCTGCACTGGCAAATTAAAGCCATGTAGATGGTCTTGTCTCTTTGTTCTTCTGAGGACTATAGACTTCGGTACCTGGAGTGGCGAATGTTAATTCTTCTGTGCTGACCAAATGAAAGCCATGTGGATTGTCCTGTCTTTTTGGTCTTGTGAGGACTATAGACTTCGGTACCTGGAGTGCTGAATGTTAATTCTTCTGCGCTGGCAAATTAAAGCCATGTGGATTGTCTTGCCTTTCTGGCACATGTCTCTCTGCGGTCACTGCACTGGTCTCCTCTTTCCCTCATCTCCGTGCACACGGCTGTTATTACCTCCACCAAGGAGCTTATGGTTTTGCCAGCGTTTGTCTGTCTGTTGGTTTGTTTGTTAGCAAAATAAGTAAACTAAAATCATGAACATATCCTTCTAAAATTTTGACAGCATGTCGGTATTGTCACTGCCTCGAGGTGATTCTTTTTTAGTGAAAATTGGTATATTGGTGGCCTCACAAAAGCATTCGGAAAATGAACATGGGACATCGCATTGACAAAACAAACAAAAGAGGAGGGGGTGGAATTGAAACTGCTTGGTGGAGGTCTGCGCTGTCCGAGTGCTTTTCTAGTTCTTGTCTTTGGAGGTTGGAAAACCTGGAAACCTGGGCAGGAATCTGGGCGTTCATCATGTTTCGATAAGGGATCATTTTGTCATACAAGCTGTCACCCTCAAGACTGTCCACTGAGAGATGCCTCCCCCATGCAGACACACACACACACACACATACACACTGTTACACACCATGCACTTACACCACACACGCCCCAGGGCAGAGATACACTTTCTTGTGTGTGTGTGTGTGTGTGTGTCACATTGGATGCTGTCCTGTCTCCTCAGGTGAAAACTGTGCTCCACCTGAGAAGACCGGGGAGTCTCACATGTCACACTCCTCGATTTTATCTCCCTCACCAGAAAATGACACGGCCCAAAACAGCACACAGAGACAAAGCCACGTGGCCATTCTCCCATGTCTAAGGGACTCCTGCTTTATCTCCGTGCACAGATCTCCCTCACTAGAAAATGACACGGCCTACAACAACACACAAAGACCCGTGCCCATTCTCCCGTCTGTAAAGGGCTCCTGTTTTATTCACACAGTAGGGGAGCCTCCCCCCCTCAGTACTGCCAGTGTCCAGGAGAGGGCTTCTTCCTCCCCCCTTTTCTCTCTCGTCTCGTGTGTGTGTGTGTGTGTGTGTGTGTGTATGTCTTGGCCATAGTGGAGGCCGGCTGCATGGCTCCTTCACCTCCAGGTCTATGAAAAGCAGACGCAACCCACAACAGGTCATTTACTCTGCAAAGCGTCCTCTTAGGAGCCCACTTTGATAGCATAAATAAACCATCCTATTAATTTCTAATTGCACTGAACCTCTCAACCTAATCCACTAATGAGATTGAGCGATTTCTTTCCTCACTGACAAGATATATGTTCCCCCCATCTCCGCATTACACAGATTAAATATTGAGCTGGCCTCCATTAGTTGTATTGAAACCCAAACGAAACCAGTAACCAACCCCCAGGGCCGCTGCTGCCTCCTGGAGAGACGCGTGGCCCAAACGCGGCACGAGCACCCCATCCTGCCTGCCACTGTCACCTGGCCAAACGCGGGATGAGCACCCCATCCTGCCTGCCACTGTCGCCTGGTCATGCGACTTTAGCCCCTGGCACAGTGGGGCGGCACGGGGTATTTAACCTGAGAAAGTATGCCAGACGAGACACATCTTCCTGCTGATGCAAGCGGCCCGCTCGCCCCATGGGGTTTTTGGTTCTCCAGGTTCTATTTTTTCCTTGAGGAAGTATCACGATGCGGTCGTCTGCCTCCTGTCTGTTGGTCTGCGATTTGACACTAGTTCTCCAAATTGTCCTAACGAGGACACTGTTGCTGGAGTGTTTGTTACAGGCAACATATATTTAACCTGAGGAAGTACCTCAGACGGCCCGCATTGTGTGTGTGTGTGTGTGTGTGTTGTCTGTCCAGTGCAAGTGGTCTATGTGAAATCTCAGGTGTTCATAGGTACTCCTGGCCAGGACAGAAACACACACCGAACTTGGGCAGAACCATAATTTGTTCCAGCCAATGGGCACGTTGCTGGAGGCAGAGCGGAGTAATTTCATTGGCTATCGCACTCATATGCCAGCCACCTTCTGCCAGAGTCCTGCACCTGGGCACTTCTGAGGTGTTTATGTATTTTTCCAGTTTTGAAGGTGGCTCGCCCCGGTTATTCACGCTGTTTGCATCCCTGTTTTGAAGGTGGCTCGCCCCAGTTATTCACGCTGTTTGCACCCCTGTTTTGAAGGTGGCTTGTCCCGGTTATTCATGCTGTCCTCCTGGGGTGCGTGGAGTCCTCACATAAACAGGCTGCGCTGCTCACAGAAGTTCATTTCAATTTTTTATCATCTTTGGATGTTTCAGCAATCGCCCATCTGGCTCGGTTGGAGCCGGCCCACTTCCCCACCCACACCCCCACCCCCTTCCCCTGATCGTTGTACAAAACAACACCAAAAAATAAACACAAAGACAGCCAATGTGACAGCTGAAGGGAGCAAAGTTAATTGAAACACAGAAGCGGACGGTATATCTTGCCCACAAGTGTGTCTCACGTTGCGTATATGTCTCCTTGTCTGTCAGTCAGGTGTCACCTCATAAATCAAACAAACCCAACAGCGGAGGAAACGACAGAGCAAAGTAGGTTAGCCATTGACAGAGGCACTCCTCTGTGCCGTTTCACATCCGTGTGGCCCTTTGTAGAGTTTATTTTCCATAACTGGAGTGTGGAGTCTTAATGTCTCCACTTGGCCTCCTTGTGTGTGTGTGTGTGTGTGCATGTGTGTGTGTGTGTGTGTGTGTGTGCATGTGTGTGTGTGTGTGTGCATGTGTGTGTGTGTGTGTGTGTGTGTGTGTGTGTGCGCGCGCGCAGAGGTGACAAGCTCAGGAGTATTGTATTGCAGGTTGTCCATTAACATAATTGCTTTTACCCACCCAGAAGGCTTTCCTTACGTAACCCATTTTAAATGTTTAATTGCCTTGTTTTCAGGCTCCGAGTTTGTTTCTGTTTCTCCATTTATTTTTCTTCTTCTCCAAGTGCTTGTCTCGGTGATGAGCATTGCTCCCGATGAGCCGAATAAAGACGGAGGAAAGCTCTCTGCCACTCTGTCTGTCTTATCGAGCCCATGGCAGAGCGGCCAGCGTCCGCGCGCTTGTTTTGTGTTGTTGCTAAGCTTTGAGTAAGATACCATGTGTCACTGTTGTGGAATAACAGCTTGTATTTCCCTGTCTAAGTTACACCAGGCTGGAAAGTTGAACAAGCCGGGCTATACCAACAGACAGCCAGTTTAATGTTACGCCGTGTCCCTCACAGATGGCAGGCAGCTTTCAGGCAGCGTGATGTCCCGCTGATGATCTGGAAATCTATCTGTCTAGCGCTGGGCGTTATCTGTCCGGCCTCATCTGGAAATCTATATGTCCAGCCCCCCGTTTTTGAAGGACGCCCGGTCACAGAGTACGCTGGCTGACGGCGTTTTTGAGTCTGGGCTTTAGTGTGCTTTAGTGGGCATTTATTATGCAGATTATTTACTCTCTCAGTGAAGCTCTTTGTCTCCTTCTCTGTGTCCTGTGTCTGCTTCTGTGCCTGTGTGTCTCTATGACCTGTGTGTCTCTATGTCCTGTGTCTGTGCCTGTGTGTCTCTATGTCCTGTGTCTGTGCCTGTGTGTCTCTATGTCCTGTGTGTCTCTATGTCCTGTGTCTGCTTCTGTGCCTGTGTGTCTCTATGTCCTGTGTCTGTGCCTGTGCCTGTGTGTCTCTATCACTACGGGCACATGGTAGGATCGGATTGGATTGGGATTGGATTGGGATTGGATTGGGAGTTGCTACCCAACGGGTGGTCTGTCCCAAATCCCTGTGCACATGAGATTCGTGTTAGCGGATAATGGTCAGAGATCAGGCCGTTTCCGCTACGCTAGATGGCGCTATATTCCTTTCAACAAGTGGTGTTAGAACTACTTCAGGTTGATGGCTGCTAAAAAGAAAATAAACAAACTATCTGGCGGCATACAAAACAAAATAGCGCTCGAGGAGGTTGACAGAGCAGCATTTGCATGCATGTTGTGCATTCTCCTTTGTTTGGAAGTCCGTATGAAAGAACAAACAGCGTTTTTGGTTTCCTTGATACGATATGAACTGTGCCGTCGACGTTTGATATTACAAGCAATTGAGGACAACGAGACTTGTTGAGAGCAGGCGATAGAAAGCCTCGACGTTCAGTATGGATGAAAATCAGGGACAGAAGCTTCTGGGATCGAGTGGTCTTACATGCGCAGTACACGAATCCAAACCAATACCGTGCACAAGGCGGCACCAAGCGGATTAACATCGGCTTAAGCCAGGGGTTGCAATCGGATTCGCGAAACCAATCCCTATACGATCTTTAGCCTGTGCACATGAATTCGATACGATCCCAAACCATTTCCAATCGGATTCAACTCGACCATGTGCACGCAGTGTATCACTACCGGCACATGGTAGGATCGGATTGGATTGGGATTGGATTGGGAGTTGCTACCCAACGGGTGGTCTGTCCCAAATCCCTGTGCACATGAGAGTTCGTGTTAGCGGATAATGGTCAGAGATCTGGCCGTTTCCGCTACGCTAGATGGTGCTATGTTCCTTTCAACAAGTGGTGTTAGAACTACTTCAGGTTGACGGCTGCTGTGTGTCTCTATGTCCTGTGTCTGTGCCTGTGTGTCTCTGTGTCCTGTGTCTGCTTCTGTGCCTGTGTGTCTCTATGTCCTGTGTCTGTGCCTGTGTGTCTCTATGTCCTGTGTGTCTCTATGTCCTGTGTCTGTGCCTGTGTGTCTCTATGTCCTGTGTGTCTCTATGTCTTGTGTGTCTCTATGTCCCGTGTCTGCTTCTGTGCCTGTGTCTGTGTGCATGTGCGTGTGTGTGTGGATGGATGTGTGTGTGGGTGGGTGGGTGGATGTGTGTGTGTTTGGGTGGGTGTGTGGGTGTGTGTGTGCAAGCATGTTTTCAGCTGTAGTCTGTGCCATTAGGCGTAACAGCATGAATGTGTGTGTATGTGGGTGTGTGTGTGTGTGTATCCATCAGTTATGGCAGTGCCGACAGGCCTGAATGCATTATTTGTGTAGATGTGTTCGCATGTGTGTGTCTCTTTCTCTGTGTGTGTGTGCGTATGTGTGCGTGTGTGTGTGTGTGCATGTGTGTGTGTCTGAGTGTGTGTGTGCCCTATATTGCTTTACTAATAACTATGTGGATGGTCACTTTTGCAATTACCACGGCAGTGTTGTGTGAGTAATTCTCCACATGTCCTTGACTCCCAGATGCTGCTGGTTAAAAGGCTCTGACGGCAGAGAATATATTCCCATTTGAATGATCCAAGCTTGCCTAATGTATTATTGCTAAATATATGATCTAGGTCATTGATCCCATTTTCCGTCCAGGAATGGAACAGATCTGTTTTCCCTAATGAGGAGTTTGGAGGCAGACGGAAGGAGAAGGGCCCCAGTTGGCAGGGTGTCAATTTATCATTTTCAGATTTCACTTATTTACCACCATTTTTTTTCTTCCGTCCCGCTTCTGTGGTCATTAAGCTACCTTAATTATTTACACATGTGTGTGTGTGTGATAGACACAGTGAGGTATTTGGCGGAAACGGGATGGATGTTTGACTCAGGCGGGCCGTGTTTATTGGCTAATTAGCTACGGCGGTGGCATGGGTGTGCTAGCCAAGCAGGGATCAGGGCAGGTGTGTGTGTGTGTGTGTGTGTGTGTGTGTGCGTGTGTGTGTGTGTGTGTGCTAGCCAAGCAGGGATCAGGGCAGGTGTGTGTGTGTGTGTGTGTGCGTGTGTGTGTGTGTGTGTGCTAGCCAAGCAGGGATCAGGGCAGGTGTGTGTGTGTGTGTGTGTGTGTGTGTGTGCGTGTGTGTGTGTGTGTGTGCTAGCCAAGCAGGGATCAGGGCAGGTGTGTGTGTGTGTGTGTGTGTGTGTGTGTGTGTGCGTGTGTGTGTGTGCTAGCCAAGCAGGGATCAGGGCAGGCTAGGGGGGCAGGCTAAATAAGGTGCACTGCTCCACACTGCACTTCCACGCAGAGGGGACCACACAGTGTGTGTGTGTGTGGGGGGGGGGGGGGGGTGTATGTGTGCGTGTGTGTGTGTGCGAGGGGGCAGGCTAAATAAGGTGCACTGCTCCACACTGCACTTCCACGCAGAGGGCACGACACAGTGAACGAAAAATAACACACATGAACAAAACAAAAAAAAGACGCAATAAAATCACACCCAAAGGCATAGAACAGTTCCTCTGAACTCCTACCTCTCTTTCTCTCTTTCTTTCTCTCTCTTTCTCTGCTTTTCTCCCTCAGTCTCTCTCTCTCTCCCTCCCTCTCTGTGGCGCTATGAGACAGCATTGTGGAAAGGCCATGTGAGATGTTCTTAAAAGACATGCAAAGGGGTTTCTGTCTTTTCCCCACTGGTGTGATTGCTATCCGCCCCCCTCACTCATGTGGGCTAAAGGCTCTAAGGGGGGGGGGGGGCAGGAGGACAGAGAGCTGGAGAGATAGAGGGAGATAGAGGGAGAGGAGGGAGAGAGAGATACAGGGAGCAGCGGGAGAAAAAGACAGAAAAGTCACTGATTACAGAGATAAGAGAGGAGAAGAGAAGAACAGAGAGAATGACAGAGGAAGAGAGAAAAAGAGAGAGAGATAGAGGGAAGAGAGAGAGAGAGTCAGAAAAAAAGAGTGTGGGAACCAATCACAGAGATAAGATAGAAGAGAAGAACAGAAGGGAATGACAGAGGAAGAGAGCGAAAGAGGGGGAGAGGGCGAGAGAGAAGGAGAGACAGAGGGAATGACAGAGGAAGAGAGAGAAAGAGAGAGAGAGAGAAAAACAGAAAGAATGAAAGAGGAAGCGAGGAGAGAGCAAAAAAAAGTCAGGAAGAAAGAGTGAGGGAACCAATCACAGATAAGAGAGGAGAAGAGAAGAACAGAGAGAATCACAGATAAGAGAGGAGAAGAGAAGAACAGAGAGAATCACAGATAAGAGAGGAGAAGAGAAGAACAGAGAGAATCACAGAGATAAGAGAGGAGAAGAGAAGGACAGAGAGAATGACAGAGAAAGAGAGAAAAAGAGGGAGAGAGGGCGAGAGAGAAGGAGAGAGAGAGAGAGAGAGGGAGAGAGAGAGCCTCATGTGAATGTGCTGACTGCACCATTCGGGTGAAATATCTGCTAGAGCTGGTGACAGGCGCTGGACCTTGAGGTGATGGGGGGGGGGGGGGTATCGGCGGCCACGTGTCAGCGAGTAGGGGACTGATGGGGTGGGGGGGGGGGTGCTGGGTGAGGGGGGGCGGGGGGTATCGGCGGCCATGTGTCAGCGAGTAGGGGACTGATGGGGTGGGGGGGGGTGCTGGGTGAGGGGGGGTGCTGGGTGGGGGGGGGGGTATCGGCAGCCACGGGTCAGTGAGTAGGGGACTGATGTGACAAGCGCAGCGCCACACCAAGAGCAGCACGAGAGCAGGCCTGCAGAGGGGCAGCATATTTATGAAGCACAGGAGGTGGGCAGGTAGGGGAGAGGGGGAAGGACTGACGGAGACATGGGGGCAGGGATGGAGGGATAGTGTATATGGGGAGGAGGAGAGGAGAGGGAGGAGAGAGAGAGAGAGGGGGGAAGGACTGACGGAGACATGGGGGCAGGGATGGAGGGATAGTGTATATGGGGAGGAGGAGAGGAGAGGGGGAAGGACTGACAGAGAGATGGGGGCAGAGATGGAGGGATAGTGTATATGGGGAGGAGGAGAGGAGAGGGAGGAGAGAGAGAGAGAGGGGGAAGGACTGATGGAGAGATGGGGGCAGGGATGGTGGGATAGTGTATATGGGGAGGAGGAGAGGAGAGGGGGAGAGAGAGAGAGAGGGGGGAAGGACTGACGGAGACATGGGGGCAGGGATGGAGGGATAGTGTATATGGGGAGGAGGAGAGGAGAGGGGGAAGGACTGACAGAGAGATGGGGGCAGAGATGGAGGGATAGTGTATATGGAGGGAGGAGGGGTGAAAAGAGGAATGAGGGGATGAAAGGGGGACAGAGAGGAGACACAGGAAGAGTAACACGGAGAGGGGAGGGGAGGGGAGGTGTTATCACTAACAAGGCCTGTGTGGGAAAAGAGAGACATTATCAGGAGCGATGCTGTGGACCACCACAGCTCTGAGACACGCTTCCTGCAGCTCTGAGACACGCTTCCTGCCCAGCAGATACGCTGCAAAGCATGCTGGGAGAGGCACACAGGGCTGACTGAAATGACAGCATGGCAGTGACTGTGGGGGGGGGGAGTCTGTGTGTGTGTGTGTGTGCAGTGGTGTGTGTGTGTGTCGGTGGGGTCTGTTTGTGTGTGTGCAGCTGTGTGCGTGTGCAGCGGTGTGTGTGTGTATGCGGTGGGGTGTTTGTGTGTGTGTGCAGTGGTCTGTGTGTGTGTGTGTGCGGTGGGGTGTGTGTGTGTGTGTGCAGCGGTGTGCGTGTGCAGCAGTGTGTGTGTGTGTGTGCGGTGGGGTGTGTGTGCGTGTGCGGTGGGGTGTGTGTGTGTGTGTGTGCGGTGGGGTGTGTGTGCAGCGGTGTGTGTGTGTGTGTGTGCGGTGGGGTATGTGTGTGTGCGGTGGGGTGTGCGTGTGTGTGCGGTGGGGTGTGTGTGCAGCGGTGTGTGTGTGTGTGCGGTGGGGTCTGTTTGTGTGTGTGCAGCGGTGTGTGTGTGTGTGTGTGTGTGTGCGGTGGGGTGTGTGTGTGTGTGCGGTGGGGTCTGTGTGCAGCGGTGTGCGTGTGTGTGCGGTGGGGTGTGTGTGTGTTGTTGGGGTGAAGCAGGTGCAGCCGTGGAGAGGGAAGATAAGGCAGTAAGAGGAACTAGTCTGGTCTCGTGTGTGTGCGTGTGTGTGCGTGTGTGTGTGTGTGTGTGTGTGTGTGTGTGTGCGTGTGCGTGTGTGTGTGTGTGTGTGTGTGTGTGCAGCTTACCTTCCCACATCTCAGGATTGAATACTAAGTGGGACGGAAAACAATATGCATGTCAACACCTTCTCTGCTTTCTGGGCTCAAGGACCTAATGCCCTTTCCAATACTGCACCAGTGCTGGCCAAGAATAAGACAAAAACAAAATAAAATATTTTGTGGCAGTTGCTACTCTACTGCTTTTGCCACAGTGCAGCTGTTGTTTGGTAATGTGTGGTATGTGAGCTGGAGAGAGCTCTGGCACATCATAATAATATAGTTGTGTAAAGTGGAGTTCAGCATTAGAGATAGCGTTACGATAGCATTGGAGTCCTGATAATGCATACTGACCATCTTTTCTTATCCCAGACATCAAAACAGAAAACTGGAAAGCACAAAAGAAAATGATTTACACTTCAGACTATGGCATAACTACTTTATGTAACAGATTTAGATTTTAATATACTGAATACCAAAAGGCCCAGCATATGGATGCTTGATAATTATATAAACCAGCATGCATTATTTTTAACATCATTCCTTGTCAAAGGTGTAAAAACAGAATGACAAAAAAAAACAAAATAAAAAAAAAACAAATAAAGACAACAACGCGTGTTGACACTTTGTGTTGTGCCTCTGCTCAGCTGTTCATGGTGGACAATGCGGCGGACGACTGGCGGATAGCCATGACGTATGAGCGCATCTTCTTCATCTGCCTGGAGATCCTGGTGTGCGCCATCCACCCCATCCCCGGCAACTACACCTTCACCTGGACGGCGCGCCTGGCCTTCTCCTACGCGCCCTCCAAGGCCAACGCCGACGTGGACATCATCCTGTCCATCCCCATGTTCCTGCGCCTCTACCTGATCGCGCGCGTCATGCTGCTGCACAGCAAGCTGTTCACGGACGCCTCCTCGCGCAGCATCGGCGCGCTCAACAAGATCAACTTCAACACGCGCTTCGTCATGAAGACGCTCATGACCATCTGCCCCGGCACCGTACTGCTCGTCTTCACCATCTCGCTGTGGATCATCGCCGCCTGGACTGTGCGCGCCTGCGAAAGGTGGTGCTGGGGGAAAGGGGGGGGGGGGGTCATGGGGGCGGTGAGAGGGTTTGGGGGCGGAGAGAGGGTTTGGGGGCGGTGAGAGGGTTTGGGGGCAGAGAGAGGATGTGGCGGCGGGGTTGGAGGGAGGGTTTGGGGGGTCGGGGGTATGGGGGTCAGAGGCAGGGTTTGGGGTGGGGTGGGGGTCGGGTGGTGGAAAGAGGGCTTGGGAGGGATGGGGTCAGGGGGTGGAGGAAGAGTTTGGGGGCATTGGGGCGTCAGAAAGAGGCTTTGGGGTCGGGGGGGGGGGGGGGTTGGGTCGGGGGAGAGAGAGGGTTTGGGGATGGGGGGGAGAGAGAGGGTTTGGGGTCGAGGGGTGGAGAGAGGGAGAGAGAGAGGGTTTGGGGCTGGGGGGTGGAGAGAGGGTTTGGGGATGGGGGGGAGAGAGGGTTTGGGGCTGGGGGGTGGAGAGAGGGTTTGAGGATGGGGGGCAGAGAGGGTTTGGGGGAGAGAGGGAGAGAGAGAGGGTTTGGGGATGGGGGGTGGAGAGAGGGTTTGGGGATGGGGGGGAGAGAGAGGGTTTGGGGCTGGGGGGTGGAGAGAGGGTTTGGGGATGGGGGGGAGAGAGAGGGTTTGGGGATGGAAGCTGGATGGGGTGGAATGGTGAAATTGGTGAAAGGAGACAAACTGCAGTACTGATGGAAAAATTGTGTGGTTTTGCTGTTTGTAGGGAGGAGGGAGTTGAGGTAAGGTCCTGACTCTATGAAACATCTACTGAGGAAGTGATTGTAGCAAAGTCCCCATTCAGCTCGTTCAGTCAATCTTGTGCTTTCATAGTTATTTAGCTAAACAAAATCATCCGCATGTGGGTAGGCAGTGGAAGACCTTGCATGAACTGCCAAGTGTCCAGGTAGGATTTCTTATTTGAGTGGTTGAAGTGTGTGTGGAAAACGTTGGATGGAAATCCGCCTGCTGCTTGCTGGCGATTAGAGCTGAAGATCTTTGCCCGAGCCCGACGGGACCCGACTGGACCCGACGAGTTTGGTCGGGTTCGGGCTTAGTTTCTATCATTTCACACGGGCTTGTGCCGGGTTCGGGCATGCGGGCCAAGTGCGTGGTAACTGAAAGGGCAGGTGATTAGTTTCGATGAGCTCGAGACGGATGCAAAAATGAATGCTGAGAAGTTGAGAACGAGGCTAGCCTCAGACAAAAATGTTATTTATTTGTTCCAACTTACATGTTTGTTTCAACTTTTCACATTTGTTATAATGTTAAAATGTATAAATGTGTCATTCTTGAAGAAAGGCAAAAGATCACTGTGCATGCACATATTTGAATATGTCGGGCTACAAACGGGTTTGGGCTTTAGAAAAACTGTCAAGCTCCGGGCTCGGGTCGGGCTCGGGCCGAATTCTATCGGGCTCGGGCCTTGTCGGGCCTAACTTTTAAGGCCCGATCACAGCTCTACTGGCGATAAGCTGAACACCTGTGGAAGAGACACCTTTTTACTGACGCAGGTGCTGGAAGTGGGGGTGGATGAAGGGGTTTCATTTACCATGAGTTTCTACACGTTAAAGAGCATATCTCAGTTTTCCTACATCCACATCCGGAATATTTTTTCCTTCTATCCCATTGTGGTTATCAGGGTTTGCAGGTGGAGACGATTATAAGTCCACCCCACCCCCACACACACACACACAATTTGTTTAGAGAATATTGTTGCTAGTTTGGAAAAGGAATTCAGGTAATGTTTTCTTACGGGAATAAAGCAGGTAGAGGTTGGATTGCAGAGAGAGATGCTGTGCGCCAAATGCTGTTAGATTGCTGTAGAGGTGGATGGAAGTAGAGAGGTCCAGGTGGGTTCAGGCCAGGTGCCGACTGTGTTCAGTATCTCCCAACAAGGTGACACTGTTTGGTAATCATAAGCTAAGTACCTGTCAACCAGAACATTTAATCGTGTGGGTGTGGGTTCATGCATATGCACTAGTTTTTGTATCAGGGATAATTCTAGAGTGTGAAATGTGATCTTGAAATGACAGCAATATGTGAATGCACAGGGTCATGTTCTTATTTCACTCTCTGGTGTTAGTTATGCCGGTATGAATGAACATCATGGTACAAGACAACTACACCATGGATAAACTGTTTACAAAGTCATACAAACACGTATAGCTAGACATTGTGTGTAAGCAGCTATTTGCAGTTATGGTTCAGGGTTAGCGTAGCCTAGTCTATGTCTTATTCTCAACATTGATTATTCTGACCTGGACTTTTAAGGTTAAGTTTAATTATTTTCTGATTTAATTAATTAAAGATTTAATGCTGATCACATAAACCGATAATTTATTAAAAACTGTAATGTTGGACATTTTCCATATTATCAGCTCATCCAGATAGAGCCATCTCTCTCTGGTTTTGAGTAGGCTCTCAAATATGCAAAGATGTTTTTGTTGTTTTTCAGGCAATTACATGCTGTTGGCTCTTTTGGACTGCTTGCTTGCGAGCTGTCAAAATATTGGCCGATTCATTAGGGATTTCTGGCATGTGATCCTGCTGAGCTGCAGACACAGTGCTTGCACAGTCCTCTGGCCAATTTAAAGTGCGAGCGCCCATCGCTCATGCTTGTGTTTTCCCCTACTTCTCCTCTCCCGCCCATCACTCATGTTTGTGTTGTTTTTTCTCCCTCTCCTCTCCGTCAGGTACCATGACAGCTTGGACGTAACCAGCAACTTCCTAGGAGCCATGTGGTTGATCTCGATCACCTTTCTGACCATTGGTTACGGGGACATGGTTCCTAACACCTACTGTGGGAAGGGAGTCTGCCTCCTTACAGGCATCATGGTGAGGTCCTCGTGTCATCGCTGCTTAAATGTGTCTGTGGATACATTCAGTATAAGCCAATCAATTTATTGGAATTTGGAAGGTCTTCTTTCATGTTCTTTCTTTATGCCTTATATCCTTAATCAGTTATATAGGCAGAAATGTATTGATCAAAGCTAGAATCTGTCTCAGTTCAACTGCTCTATGTTCTAGAGCTTGGTTGTTAATAACATTGTACAGTAAAAATACTCTGATAATTAAGAAAATAGTATTATAGGTGTATTTGAATGGCACATGTTGTAAAATAAAAGCACACAGTTTGGAAGAAACTGTTATGCATGTGGTATCAAAGGTGTGCAGATTATGTGAACTTTGACCTTTGACATGTGTCCTCTCAGGGGGCTGGATGCACTGCCCTGGTGGTGGCAGTGGTTGCAAAAAAACTGGAACTTACCAAAGCTGAAAAACATGTACATAACTTTATGATGGACACCCAGCTCACAAAAAGAGTAAGTCTCTCCAAACCACGACCATTCAGCTTGTACCAGAACATCATGTTGCCCTCTCAGTAGTATTCCACAGGCATCGATCATACTATCCAGACCACAGACCTTGGCCCCTTGCTGCCCTAAATAACTAACACCTTCAACAGTTTCAAAAGACCCAATGAGGACAGTGCCTCTCACAGGACCGCTCTGCTCTTTAGTCTCTAAACACCGGCTCGCAGACCTGGGTGGGTTATTTGATGTTTGGGCCGCAAAGAAGAACAAACTTGTTCAAATTGATATGTATTTTATTTTGATTAGCCTTCTGGTCCACAGTACAAAAAGGCTGAGGGCCTCTGCTTCAGAGGCTCAGGTGTGGATGATGTGCAGGTGGTAATGTGACGCAGAGTTCCCCCATGTGACGCAGTGTACCCCATGTCTAGTGGTGTCCCCTATGTGGCGCGTGTACCCTATGTGGCACGTGTACCCCGTGTGGCACATATACTGCATGTCGTGTTGTGTACCCCATGTGGCACGTGTACCCCGTGTGGCACATATACTCCATGTCGTGTTGTGTCCCCTACGTGGGGCGTGTACCCCATGTGGCACGTGTACCCCGTGTGGCACATATACTCCATGTCGTGTTGTGTCCCCTACGTGGGGCGTGTACCCCATGTGGCACGTGTACCCCGTGTGGCACATATACTCCATGTCGTATGGTGTACCCCATGTGGCACGTGTACCCCATGTGTTAGCAGCAAAGCCCCCGGCCTACGGCTTACTTGTATGTGGCCCGGCCCTGCTGTGCTGCTAACAATACTGCTGTCAGGGGAAACACTCGCAAACATCTTAAAGCCCTCAGCTCAGACTCTGCACATCCTCCACCATCACCATCACCATCACCATCACCATCACCCAGAATCCAGAGTCCAGTGCCTCTGACACTGCGGCCTGCTGTGACCCCAGGCACCACCCGTGGGTGTCGTTAAGGAAAGGTCACCTACCGTTTGCAATCAAAGATAATTAGCTTGTGCCCGTGGAGTGGGGCTTCAGAGACACAGAGCACGCTGAGTCTGTTTAAGACCGTGGTCTTTACTGAGCCTTCAAACTGAGCTGTTCTGTCGTAGGGAACAACCAGTATGACCTTTTCAGGTCAACCAGTATGACCTTTTAAGGTCAAAAAGTATGACCTTTTAAGACATCTTTGGGTCATATCTGTTCTTTCTATTTTTTAGGTGCAAATATGATTGTGAAGACCTGTGTAGTTTTGTGCATCCCGCTAAGTCTTCGGTGTGCTGTGTGCTTCACTGTGCTGTGAATCTGTCCCCCCCCCCCCCCCCCCAACCCCCCTTTCACCCGGCAGGTGAAAAACACAGCTGCGAATGTTCTCAGGGAGACCTGGCTGATCTACAAGAACACCAAGCTGGTGAGAAAGATGGACCACGCCAGGGTCAGAAAGCACCAGAGGAAATTTCTCCAAGCCATTCATCAGTAGGTAGCCCCTTATCGACACCCCCCCCCCCCCCACCACCGCCACTCCTACACCACCGCTCACAGGCACTTAAGCACTTTAGATCCACCCACCCACAGGGCCGTGCCCGTGACCTTTCTCGATTGGATGGTGGGGTGTGAGGGAAAGGTCAAGAGCTGTGCTGATTGGTCGGTTCAGGATTGGTTGGGGGTCACTTTAAACCTTGACCCGGGTGACCCTGGGGTTAATGTCCAGTTTTTTAGGAGCTTGTCTTAATGAACCTGGAGGCTTTAAAATGGCGGCAGTTTCTCAGGTGAGTGCTTGAGGTGAGTATAACTGATCTGAATTGTTTGACACCTGTAGCCCAGGTTAGAAGAGGTTAAATATGACCCGGCATACTGTGACAGGATCCCTGATGTTATCTCTCTCTCTCTCTCTCTCTCTCTCTCTCTCTCTCTCTCTCCCTCTCTCTCTCTCCCTCTCTCTCCTCGTGCAAGTGAGCACCTGGGTCATTTAGACAGCCTTCACCTGAAAATGAGTCGTGAGATTTGAGAGTGCACCTCCCATCAGAGACATCCGATCCTGTGTGTGTGTGTGTGAGAGAGAGGGTGTGTGTGTGTGTGTGTGTGTGTGTGTGTGTGTGTGTGAGAGTGTGTGTGTTTGTATGTGTGTGTGTGCGTGCGTGTGTGTGCGTGCGTGTGTGGGAGCCTGTCAGTGGGTGACTGACAGACTGACTGACTGACTGACTGACTGACTGACTGACTGACTGACTGACTGATTGACTGATGTGGTTGAAGCTGGCGGATCCCTGTAGCTCCGCTGCGTCCATCTGCTGGAGCTCATTACAGGATTTACTCTCCTGTCGCGTCCCGCTGACTCTCAGCCTTGTTTGCACATATACAGATTTACTCTCCTGCCGCGTCCACTCAGGTCCAGCTGACTCGCTGCCTTGGGGAAAAATGTTGACGGAAGGGGTTTCGGATAGATCCTGCTCAATAATAACTATGCCTCTTAGAAGTGCAGCACAGGGGAAAGCGCTCTCACACACACACACACACGCTCACACACACACACACACACTCACACACACACAAACACAGACACACATATTACCATACGCACAGGATTGCATGCAGAAACACAATGCTAAAGAGAAGAGTAACATTTAACTGAATCTGTAGTAAATAAAAAAAAATATTTTACAACTGTGATGAAAACTAGTAGCATTTTTTATTGATTGGCATCACATTGTCTGGAGACTTTTTTAATTAGCAGTAAAAATAAAATCAGATACGGGCAAACAGAACCCCATTTTGCTTGCTTAGATTTTACCGAATATACCACATTCTAGCCCTGTAATTGCTCACTTTGGCATGAAGATTTACAGTGCTCAGAAGCTCTTACACCGTACGGAGCTAAGTAATCATCAGATATTAATGGACTGTA